>VZTL01049645.1:3936-20503 GCA_013400535.1 Scopus umbretta | reverse complement strand
TCATCCCCCCTGATCATCCATTGTGAAACAATGATCATTCGCAGCACTGAGCAAACCCACCAGCAGCTATTTACAGGATAAAAATTAAGGGCTGCATTGTGAACCCTGGACTCTCACCAGTAAGGAGTTCTTCACCTAAGAGGCCCAGTGAAGTCAATTTAACTGCTCATGAGTAGCTGTTCATCCTCGTGAGTAAGCAGTTCACAATCTGGGCTAAATTCTTTGCCAGGGTTAGCATATGTTCTGGTGGAAAGGCAAGTCTGCACTCCCAGCTGGTGTGAATCTGCAGCGGTCCCAAACTCACAGCAGTTCTGCAGATTTGCACCGAGTGGTGATCTGGACCTCTTGCATTAAGCACGTGCTTGCCACACCTTTGCCATTGTTAATGAGCTTTAAAAGCATCTATTGAAATTTGAAAATGGCACTTCTTTGGTATATTCAAATTTCTCTCAAAGAAAAAAAAAGCCTTAGAGTAATTGAAGGGGAAGAGAGCAATGAAAGCACCACAGAGACTTCAAGAGTTACCCAGTTTAATTCAGAGCCAGGACCTTTCGGTTTATTTGATTACTTCCCTCAAGAACTCCAGAGCAAGCAAACACCTAACTGTGAAGCTTGCAACCTCTAGGACTGCTCTTAGGTTCATATTCTCTAGATGTTATTTCCACAGAGCATAGTAATACAGCTTTATAATTTGAACTGGATTAACTCATGAAGGGCCACCTTAATGGCACAGTCACAGCTCTGGTTATGGAAACTGTTCCTGCAGGCTGAGTTTAGATGCAGGATCTAACCCTTGAAGGTTTTTTCTTTTCCTCCTTGAACTACCGCATGTGTCTCTTCATGTCACACAGAATAAATTCTACAGTTTACAGAAGTGGGTTCTGCGAGGGTCACCCCCACCTCTACAAGGTATTTACACAGCTCAGCTCTGATGTGGCACAGGTTTGCATTAGTCTCAATTCAGAACCCCTGGAATACCCCCTTGTTAGTTACCAAGACTTCTTGTTACAGCTTTTGTAGTTTTGAAACTTGCAGCTGAATGTCTTCAGCATTTCCAGCCACAAATTAAAGAGCTTAACTTTGTTCTCAAAGCTAGCTCCTTTTGAGGTGGACTATGTCCCTTGGCCACACCTGTGTAGTGTGGGTACCATAGAGTCACAGCCCCCAGAAGCCCAAGAGATCTTTCAGAGCTGGCAGATGCATCTGAGAGTTGCTGCGCTATGATGGGGCTTAGCTGAACCGTGGAACTCATTGCCACAGGATGATTTGAATATTTAAAGATTTTTTGTGTGGACCCAAAAAACAGACTGGAAAGGATCCAGGGGCTGAGTACAGCCATTCTGATACAGATCTTAAAAGACATCCCATTCTTCCCCTGAGCAGCCTACAAGCCTTGTGGGCTGATACCTGTGAGGGGGTCACCGCTCTCCTTACTTCTGTATTTCTGCTTACTTCTTGCTTCAAGAACTAAAAGTTTGTTTCTGTGCAGCTTATGAACAGTTGAGGGGTGAAAGGCAGCTTTGTCTGTTTGTTCTTCTACCCAATGCACAGCTCATACAGAAAAGAACCAAACATCCAGGTAAATGGCACACAGATACGGGGCGATTCTGCTCTGTTCATCCTTTTTGCAGGATTACAACCTTCACCGAGGCAATAGCCCCGATAACTGGCACAAACTATGGGAAAAGCATTTTAATCACTGCAGCCTTTGCCCTGGTCTCTGCGCTGGACAGAATCCCACTGAGTATGGCCAGTCTTATGTTCTAGTTTTAGGTGGCTACTAAGTGCCAGAACGTTGCTCATCCACGAAGAGTCATCACACATAGCTTTGCTGCTGCTTTTTTATTTTAACACAAACCCAATACAGTTTAACCATTGTGAGGCTGAGGTATATATGCTTTGGATAGAAGTATTATCAGCCACACAGCAGCACTGTATAGGAAAGCAATGAGAGGAGAGGGCCCTTTGGATGTGCGGGGAAAGCTGGAGAGACAGAATGCAACAGCCCTCCTTGAAATGTGGCCAGAATGCGAGAGAGGGGCTCTGGAGGTGCTGCATGGAGACATGCATGCAGGCATCTACCCAACTGCAAGCCAGTTCAACTGAGCTTTAATAGGAAGGACTGGCAAGGAAAGCCTCCTAACAACCTTAATTTATACCTTGATGATGCCACAGTTGGTGGTACTGACTAGGATTCAAATATAAAATGGAATTTATGGAGAAATTTATGAGTTTAATGTAGAAATCTGTTAAGAGCCTTGAAAGCCCTTACATAGCTAATGAGGTGTTTTAAGTCCCCTAGCAAATTCTACACTTGCCTGATGAGGTTCAAGTTTCATAGTATAACCAGACAGCGAGGGGAAAGAATGACAGTATATGTGGCAGAGCCATAACACTGACCATGGGCTGCTCATTTGGAAACATCTTGGAAGACAGGTTATGAGGCATGTTCATCTGTCGTTATTAATGACTGAAGTCAAAGGATTAACTGGGTGAACTTTATCTCAGACTTGTAGAGCCTGATCTAAGACTTGTGGACTTGGCAACGTGCATGGAAACTGTCAAATAATACATCGGATTCACAACTAAACAGAATCTTAAAACCATCAAGGATAAACAGTGAGAGAAAGGGGGATTCATGCTTGCCTGATTTATTGGGATTGCCTTAAGGATACATGGGCAAATTGAACACTGTAGAATGCAGGAGTTGCCACAAGATGGGACATTCAGCTCACAAATATGAAAGTTGCTGGCAGAATACTGAACTTTACATCTAATGAGTAAAGCTGGCTTGATAAACAGTCACTTAAAGGAGTTAATCCTTTGCTCCCTCTGTGAATCACGTGCCAACAGGCTCCTGATAAAAACCCTCTCCTGGTCAAGCCAGAGGAAATGTTGACATCGGTGACAGAGTTGCTGTTCAATTCTAGCTCATTGTTTGTAACCGACTGGTGAAAACTGAGAATCAGAAACATCAGCCTGCAGAAGGTGTCCAAAATGTCTGTTGTTTGTTTTCCTTCGATTACGTTAATGGAGACATGTCTCTGGCTGTAAAGTCAACTGGCCAAGTGGTGCCTCCACTGGGGAAACCACTGCAGCTTCCTCCTCCAAATGAATCTCCTCTTCTCCCACAAATTAATATGTATTTTCAAACGCTGCTGTGGCTAAGCTTCCCGAGCCATGACTCAGGCCACACAGAGTGAGCAAACAAGCAAGCGAGCAGGCAGAACAAAATGATTCCTTCCTGCAGACAGCACACATCTAGACTCAGTTGTAGCAGGACAGCAAAAGTGAGTAATTCCCCGAGTAAGGAAAGTAAACTTGTTTTTAGACGTCACCATAATAACATTCAAATAACTGTTTCCCTCTCTGCTCTTTGGCAGTTTTTTCAGTGGCAGTTGGAGTTCAAGTCCTAAAGGCAATGCAAACTTCTTCTGGATAAAAGGTGATGGATGGAAATGTAGCTTGTGTGATGTGTCTCGCAATGAAGGGAAGGAAATTAGTTGAATAACTTGCCTAATGCACCATATGGAGATAGAGGCGAGGAAAGTGCGGCTGCTAGAAGTTAATGTAAAAAACACTAACCACAAATCCAGCGTAGGGCCAGGCTCCAAAATGTAAGTGGAAGTGGCCTAGAAAACCCACACAAATACAGTAATTTACAAGCAAAGGTTCTATGCTTCTGGAAAATAAGGGCAAGAATAAAAAACTGCCTGTGTTAGTAATCTAGGATCTGGAGCAGAGTAACTAAATCTATTGGGCTTAGACTGCCTGAAGGCATAACATTAAACTGGGGAGAGACATTCAGTTTAATCTCCAGCATGACAGATGCCCTTAAGGGGATTCTATGTAAATATGCAGTGTATTGTTTTTGCCTTCTTAAAAAAGCAGAGGGAGTTGAACCACCTCTCTCCTATCTGATGGTATGGATATTTTGCTCTGCCTTGAAGGAGATGTGGTTAAGTTTAAGAGCCTCCTCATGATTCCAGTTCACCCCTTCCCCTGGGCCAATGTAAATCAGCTGCATTACAGGAATGTTGTAAGTAACCCTCAGCATGGTGTGCTTGCTACATACTGTCTCTGGATATGCCTGCACTCAGGCAACACATGATGTGGTATTAACAGCAGCATCTCTGACTTTTAAGCTGCATATAGGAAAAAAAATAATGGCGGGGGATGAGAGGCAAAGAGAGAGGAGAGAGAAGACAAAACATTTCCTTGAGATCACAGAATACAGGGGCCCGTATTGCATTCCTAGCACCAGCTAACAAACCAACTTTTGGGGGGCTGATCTGGGGAAGAAATGTTCTCTTTCAGCAGAATTTAAACCGCAGCTTAATTAGACAACAGCGTCCGAGGAAGTCTCACAATATTCATATTCCTGCCTGATGCTGCAGGATGGACTGAATGAGTTAAACTCAAGGATAGGATATGCGACCAAATGGGTCTGGTAAGAATTCTTTTTAAAACCACTGCTTTCAAAATAAATAATGCAGAAAAACACTTAGGGAGAAGTCTGAGAATATTCCAAAACAGCCACTGGGGCAAACCATCATACAAATTCACCTGAAAGACAAGAGAGAAGTTTGTGTGTGCCAGCCTGCAACTTCGCAAACATGTGGTGCATGCAACCTCTAGAGTGACTGAAATGCTGAAAGCTTCTCTAATCCAAAACTAAGCTGATTTTACACTACAACCACAATTATTTTCTTTTTAAAATCAGGCATGCCACTGCCAGATCCATAGCAGGTGCAAATCAGCACAGGCTTCAAGGGAGTAGTCTGATTTACCGCAGCTGAGGATCTGGTGTAAAATGAGATCATCTGCTGAAAAATTAAGAGAAAGGCATTTCTATTTGTCATCTGCTATCTCTTAGAATTGCTCAGTAATTTCTATCTTGCCCCTCTAGAAATCCAAGTGATTGACTTGCTTACTGCTCTGGCTGTTCCCCACCCTCAGCAAGCTAAGTACTAATGCCTCCTGGCCAGGGATACTCACCCACAAGACACTTATTCCCAAAGGATTTTGGCTGGCTTTTCTTCCAGACAGAAGCCATCGGGCCATATCCTAGTCTCACTTACACTCAAAAACCACTGCATAGCCTGGGCCACCAAATCCCAGACAGAAACTGTCAAGGATATTCTCTGTTTCTCTAGCAAGGATTATGTCCTAGAAAAACAGCCAGAGCAGCAGATCTGAGAGAATCCCTTCCACCACAATGGGATGTTTCCCACAGCAGAAACTGCATTTCAAATGTAAAATTGCCACTGTGATCTCTGCTTCTGCTATGCTGATCACCTGGTGCTGCGTTGTCTACCTGCGCTCCAAAAAAAGCTCGGAGTTAGCACAGGGAGGAAATGGAGCACCAAGACAACACCACTAACAACAGCATTAAAGACACCGTGGCGGTTTAAACCGCTATAACTGGGTGGATGCCCGGCGTAAAGGGGCTTTATGGATTAGTTAACGCTGGAATCTTTCTTCTGCAGAAAGAAGACTGGCAGGAACCATCTGTGTCACGGCGTATGGAAGACTGCCATGTGACACACGGCCCAGAAGGTTTGCAGAGCATCTATTCTGAGCTCCTTTGTAAACCCTAAGCGAGATGATCCCAAGAGCACAGAACAAACTAAACAGCATTAGTTTTTCCACATTTAATGGATCCAAGTGTGCCAAAGGAACAGAGCAGAAGAGAAAAAGGGAATCACCAAAACCCAGTTAGGGGAAAATGTCTAGATGGACACTGACAGTCACCACACCATGGCACAAGAGGGTATGGAGAATGTAAAAACACAGTTGCCACTTTGCCACTTTTCTTAAAACTTTAATCTTGAGCTAATAAATAAGACATATCAACCACCATTCTCAGCTCAGTACTTGCATTACAACTACGCATTTCCACCTTTGGCGAGTTGCTGCTCCTTTAGGGTAGGAGAAACCCCCCAGCAGTCAGATTATATTTGTAGGAGAGACAAAAGAAAGTATTTCCTGGTCACTTCGTGGCTGACAGTGCAAAATCCCAATCCCAGCAGCGATTAGACCTTTTAATCCCCATTGATCAAAATTGCCTTTCAGAACCTGTCAGTTTTAGCTCCTACCTTGTTTACAAAAAAAAATATACAATAGTCAGAAATTGGTTTTGCTACCAGTATAAAAAAAAATCCTTGCCAAACCGTCTAAAGCCCCACACTGTCCCAGTTCTCCAGGACTCACTGGGGCTGAATTTGACCTACCACTTCTCAACAGAGACTTCAGCTGTTCACAGTTGCAAGCGGCATCTCAGTCGCACTCAAAACCTGATTTTATAACCACCTTGTTAAATCTCATGCAACTACTCCGGATTCTTAAAAGTGAACGCAATGTTTGGGAAATGGGTCCAGTTGGCAAAGATGCCCTCTCTTCATTTGCATAATTATAGGCTGTGCTTTAACACTACTTATGGTTGAGGGTGCCTGACACTTTCCATTAAGAAACTCGGCTTTCATTTACTAAAGACATTGCCAAACTCTCTATGCTTGGTTTTATATTTTCCTAGCCAATGTCTGTCTGTCTTGGGCTAAATTATTTGGGAAAGTTTCAGTTAAAACAGTTCAGCTGTTTCCCAGAATGAAGTGAGGGGGGAAAAACAATCTGTCTGCAAAGAAAAAAAAAAAAAAAAGTAGTAATAACTATTTAATGGAGAAGTTCTCACAACCACATGCTCTGGAGCAGGAACTTAAAGCACTGGGGGAGGATTGCCCATATCAAGCCTGTTGCTGGCCCCCCACGTACCCATTTTGCCCATTTCTGCTTTTGGCCAACTTCTAAACCTGCAGAGGACCCTCACCTCACGCACATTCATGGGGCACTTATTACACCTAAGTTCTCTCAAGATAAGACTGCTCTGAATACGGTCCAGACTCACACAGCTCTTGCAGGCAGAGAAGAACTTTCCAGGCATCTACCTACCCCAGGCACAACACTCATTTTCCAGAAGTCCAATTTACTTGCTTTCTTCATCTCCCCAGACTGTGCTAAAACCTAGGAGGTCGGAAGGGAGGCAAAGACATGAAGAGTCCTTCCCTTTCCTTCCACATAGTTCTTCTTGCCTTTGCCTTGCCCCTTCAGGGACAGAGTATGCCCAGTGATGTGCGTGCTTTATTTTGGGGTGGCAAGATGTTAACCTGTTCCGATGGAGAGCAAACACTGCTCTGCTTTCCTGCATAAGGAGGGCCTAATCCAGGCTGGGCAGTTACACACTCTGGTTCAGAAACCTCAAGGTCATCCATTAACTTAGTGAAAGACACCGTGCTAGGGAGCTGTCCTCCAAATGGCATTAACCAAGGAATAGATGAACTGAGAAAATAAAACACCCCTTCTGCAACAGCAATCAAAGAACACCCAAAACAAGAACCCCAAATTCCACATATTCCGATTCATCACTAAAAATCATTTTCCCTCTGGAAACATCATGTTTGCTCTCCATATGAATAAGCACAGTACACTGAGAAGAAGAAATGCTGCCTAGGAATTAAACCACAAAGTCAAGAGATCCAAATTCTATTCCTGGCAAATACCCAACACCGGCATTTGCAAACCCAACCGCCTGAAGCAAGGCACCAACATCCATATTCAGGCACTTAAACATGGGGCCTTGTATCCAGCAGCCTTGCAAGGCCAATATCTGTTACCTATGCTTCAAAAATCTCTGCCTTAACTCTTTGGTGTCTCGGTGTCTCCAAGTCACCAAACTCTAGTTAATAGTGTCCTGTGTGTTCAGCCTGTGGAAATATTTGGAGTGGAGAAAAATCTACGCCTTCTTCCTACTGGCCACAGGTGTCCTCTGCAGTTAACACTTGGCCATGGAAACAGCCAATTCCCTATTTAGCCTCTCTGGTGGAGCAGAAACCTGCCAGTGTGCAGCACATACCTAGGTTAGGAGTTCTTTAACACATATCCATCTTCATAGCGTAGCCAGAGATGGCTGGAGGAGGATACAGATGTTCCAACAGACTCAGGTAGTGATAGCTCCACTCAGGTGGAAAAGTGTCTCACACTGTGGGAGTCCCACTGATCGCAGTGGGATTACAAACAGGAGAAATTGCTTTCCACCATGAGCTGGGAATTACTGGCTGGTCTCTCCTATTTAATCATCGGAATGAAACATCTTGTAGTTCCAGATTCCCAAAGGAAAGACTTCACCAAAAACCATCTGCAATTATGCTCCTGTCCTAAATATTCAGAATGATTTTTTTTCTTTTCTTATGGCATTAGTGATTTTGCCTGGATTTAACAACAGATGTCAGCTGTGAACCTCTGCCTTGAGAGAAAAAGCAAGAAATAAAACTCCCAGACGGAGCTTTCTCTAAGCGCTACACACAAAGAACTTTTCAATAGGATCAGCATTTATTTCTAAAGTGCTATTCAATAAAGTCATCTTACCTGTTCGTAACAGAAGACTCAATTCTGCCCTCAAATTCCTTTGAAATAAATGGATGCTGAAGACAGCCAGTGCTACGCAATGAACAGCCTGGCACACTCGTGAGGTGGGGCCTACCAGACAACCCATCACTGCAATTCTTTCAGCAGATGCTGCTTTTCAAAGAGCAACTAAACTGTTCACTTCACAGCCTGGTGAGCACCGTGAACATGGGAGGTGAGCAAGGTAGGGGTCTCCTTTCCATTACTTACCAAAACGGGCTGTGTCCTGACACAAAATAACTTCATAGTAATGCCTTACTCGGCAATCCCAACCCCTCCTGGTAGCAACGGGCCAAAGCTATTTCTTCACTAAAGCCATCCTGTCACCCCAGTCACAGCAGGAACCCAGCCCAGCACACCAGACAGTACCGCACGTGCGCTCACGCCACAGGCGATGACGACTGAAGGAGTAAAGCCACCTTATCGAGGGTCAGTTTTTTAGGATGGCTTTGAGGCAGGCGGCAAAAGACAAGCCCTGCTCCCAGCAAGTTATGCCTGTATGCAAACCTTTCATATAGGCTTTATCATATCTGTTAACTGGTCATTAGATGCAGCTACATTCCTTTGCATCTTATTAGAAAGCATTCCTTTTTTCTTGAAGAAATAAATAAAATGAATGCACAGTAAATGCCTAACAGATGAAGCCATAACAAGCTGTTGCAAAGCATATAACACGGAGATATTGTTAAAACAATGTGTGTGCCTGTTAAATGCAGAAACATTTAATGTTATTATTAGGTATGCTATAAAATCCACCATAATTTATTAAATAATATTAAAGTATTTATAGATGGACCCTTCTATGCTATGTAACTGGTTACTACTGTAACAAACATGCAATGCCAAATCGATCATTTAGGCTTTTTAACTTTCCTGAAGCGTTTTTTCCCTCCTATGAAAAAGCAGATGGTCTAAAGCAACAGCAACTGTAAACTCCCAGTATATGCTCAAAGGCTGAAATCTAATACTAAAACTGAGCGGTTCTAGTACAAAATGTCTCCATGGTGACCCCTGGTAGCTGAGTGGGAACTAGGTTTGGCAGCAAGTCCAAGCGGATGCAGCTCCTGTTGGTGGCACGGCGCTGACCAGGGATTCATTGCATCTGGGCTCCAAACCAGGCCAGGGTGTCAAGTATTGCTCCACGCACTTACCAAAATGAACTAAAGAGGGCTTTCAGCAAACTGCTTCCACCGAGCAAATAGATAACATGTCCGGTTTGTTGTGGATTAGTAATTTATGTAACGAGGTCAGGCTCTATAACAGGGTTTAACTCTAACAGTAAATCTGATTGTGACCTGCAACCAGTGATTAACAAAAGCCAGTTTTTCTAATGAAGTACCGAGTTAAGAATATGAGATTCTGCATTCCTAAGTTGCTTAAATATCCATAGTCCTGAGTGCTGCTAAATGAAATCAAAGGCTTGCTTTGTTTTTCAAATTAGGGAGTTCAGATAACTCTAGCCTCAAAAAAGTGTGTGACAGTTCAACAACTAAACACAGTACCAACAACATATTTAAGCATCACAGGGTATGTTAGAACCAGAAGAAAAGAATTTCTCTGCTTCATACAAAAAATCCAAACCCTGGAGTTCCCCAAATTCCTCCTGTTTTTTAGTTTTAACTGTTGAGGAACAAAAGCACTAGGAGAAAAATTCAGTTCTCCTTCTGAATCCAGAATCTCTCTTCTGAAGAAAGCTGGATTTATCCAAGGTAGCTGACAGTGGTCTTTGCCCCCTAATGGGGAACATGAGAAAATTACTGTTACTGGAAATTCAAAATGCTACATATAATTTGGTTAAGATTTAAGAATAAGTAATGTTCTCTCTAATAACAGTTTTCATAATGGAGCTTTTCTCATATGTATTCATAGAAGCAGGAGAACATCAGCCAGGGACTGGGGATGGTTACCAGTCAACTTCAGGTGCTCAACACCTTCCAAGAGATGGTGCAGTGCACATGACTGGTCCTTATATGGTATGTAAGTCAGAGAGAAATCTGGGGCTGAAATGAAATTCAGCTGAGGGGCTAGACTCTAAAGTTGAAGGAGCTTATCAAAGCCCACCCAGGAGGGGAAGCAAGTTTTATCAACCACATTCTCCACCTCCTGAAGGTCCATAAGTCCAGGCAGTTTGAAGGAAATCAACACATTTTTAGAAGTAAGTCTTTTCTTCTGGTTCCTGTATAGACCTTAGCAAGTCTCCCAGGGGCAAGAGGCACTAAAAGAGCACTGTATTTGGCCCAGGGAAAATATTCCCTGGGACTATCTGCAACAGTATTTTGGTTTTGCTTACAAGGAAACAGATCTGTACTAACCCTTGTTGACTTTAGAGGCAGGATGCGACAGATTTACCCCCAGGAATCAGACCCTGATAATCCAGGAAAGGGAAACTTCTGCTGCTGCTGTTTTGCTTCTCCGTAGGACTTTCTCTTTCATTCCCTCCCATTCCCTTGCAGCACACACACACACACAGAAAAAAAGTCCTGTTCCAAGCAAGGCATGACACATCGACCTCATCATGAGGTTTCGTTTCAGCAGAAATGTTTGATTTTGTACTTATGAAAAAACATGATAATTTGGGAGCAGTTGAGCATTTTGGTCGCCAAGAGCCCAGTCTGAGTAACGCTGAGAGCCTCTTTGTGAGGGATCCTCCCTGCAGCCCGTGGACTCGTGCAGAAGCTGGGGAGCTTGGTACCATTGCTGGTCAAGATGTGCACATCTCGCAATATAGTTTGGACAGCAACAAATTTGGCTCGAGCAGACAAGCAGGCAGGTCCAAAATATCAACCTGCCAACTAAAACAGACATCCCAGGCTCAAGTTCCCATTCCCGCCATGTGCAAGTTTCTCTCTGCTAGCTCCCATCCCTATCATCACCTTAAAAAAGATGGCTCAGAGCCACAAACTATTTCAGGACCAGGGAGTGAACAAACGCTGGAACTGCGACTCTTGCTTGGAAAGCCCCAAAGGACAAATGAGGCAGCATCCTTCAAAGCAAGAGGCAAATCCCGTTCCATTTATGGCTAAGATTATGACTGGGAGGGGGGAGGGAAGGGGAAAAAAAAAAAAAAAAAAGAAAGAATAAAATAAACTCTGCCCTGAAGCCAGAGATCAGCCAGCACAGGAGCTTTGGCTGCAAGCACTTGAGGGAGAGACCATGTCTAATAACAAGCAAGCTGCCACATTCTGGACCAGATCCAGTTCCCAAGTGGATTGTAAGACATAGCCCTTTATTTATTTTTACAAAGATCAAGCGTGTGTATATTTATATTGCTTGGTCAAAGAAGGTTCACCACAAACAGGCAAACAAAAAATGCCTTTCTATTCTTTGCCTCTGGCTCAGGTGGTGACATTCACACCACGAGCTCTCACCTGAAACTGCAGATACAGGATGCCAGGAATTTGCCTAATGCCCATGAAGGAGGTTGCTTAGGCTTGCCTGGGCAAAAGCCTCAGCTATCCCAGAGCTCTTCTAGGTGATGCCAGTCTGTTCTTTCCCCTTTTTGCTAGAGAACACTGTCTATGACCCAATGAAGCATGTACGGTGAAGGAAACACTACACCTGACAGCCACAACCTCAGCGCTACAGTCTGCACAGGCCTCCCCAGCTGGGCTTCCCCCAGGCAACCCAAAACACCTGCCTGCATCCCCAGTCCACGTCAGGGAATACGGAGTCACATGCAGAGATGGCCAGCATGGTGCTGTCTGGTATAGTTATGACACAGAGAGAAGACTGAGCTGCAAAATCAAAGTTCTGAGACAAAACCAGTATGTTTTAATAGACCCACAAGTCCACTTGGAAAAAACAGAAACCGTCAGGTACACACGCACACACTTCTGTAGGTTACAGAAAACACCTCTGGGTTGTGGTACCCTAGAGATAAGTCTGTACACCTGAAAGCTGAGAAGCTGATAAAGATATTATTGCTACCTATAAAACTATTTTGTCATGGATGCAACAACTTTTCTATTTCACTACACAGAAGAGGACTCTGGGCAGCATTACAGTATAAAGCTGGAGAGCTGCTTGAACTTGCTCTTCCACTCCAGTTATCTCTTGGTTTGACTTCGCTCCCCTGGCTCTGCCCTTCCACCCTCTCAGTACAGAAGCTATATTGCTTTGCTGCTATGTAACTTATCCCAGCATTGATGTCACCTCTCAGCCTGGCCAGTTCAGTCTGCTGCATCTTAGGTTTCAAACTTTGGTGATGAACCTTCCATGATTTCAGATTTCAAAAGGTCCCCAGGTTGCCAGAGTGGCAAGTCAGGACACAGTATTTCTAGCATAAACAAAGATGCAGATCTATGTGTTTACTTTTCACAAAAAATATCCAAGAATTAATTCAATGCCAAAGCATGGATTCAATGCCAGAACACAGTGTCCTCTCCAGGCCATTCCTTCCTTCCTTTAACCACCATAGCAATCACTGTTGTTAATCTCTACCATGTTTAGTTATGTTAATCTAGACCCACAGTAATGAGCATGGAGGAAAAAAAAACCTGAAATGGTTTAATCCAGTTCAGAAAGGGGGCAAAGCAGGTAGATGGTGAGGGCTCAGACACACAGCTCTGTTAGAGCAGCTGAAAAACTAGGCCAAACTCATCCACATGCATATACAACTGCAATGAAATGCCGTTTTACTCCAAACACTGGTGAAAGAGGTGGCTTCGCTCCCACGGTCTGCTGCAGGCAACCTGGCAGAAAAGCGGTCCAGTCACACGCAGGTGATGGAGCTTGGGCTCCTCAATTGTATTGCCTTGGAAATGAGGCAAGGGGGGAACGAGCAATTAGTGAAAGTTAAGATGCGACAGGTCCCTTATCAACGCAACTGTACATCTGGGCACACTGACTTCCTCATGGACTTTGACTCCTAAGCACCTGTCATCTCTGAAACGGAGATGCAGGCTCCCAAGTTAGCCGGAGGCTTCTGAAAACATTACCCTACCCCACCTCATCCCTACCACCACCCACAAACTAAGCAGCTGAACCAGGAATTGCGTCAGACAAGGCTTGACGACCAAGAGTGCCAGTCTGCTGGTGACTCAAATTTGCAGACCTCAGGCATTCTAAGCAAAGTATTTAAAGAGAAATCAATGGAAGTCATACAAGCCGAGGCGGCAGCAGCTGGCCTGTGCTGGATGCACCGCTTGAGAAGAAAGTGCAGCATGCGTACCGCGCTGCTAATGCAGCTTCGACTGCACCATCCCTGCAAGTGATGAACAGCGCTTCCAAGAATGCTAAAAATGTGAAGTTTCCTTGCCTCTCTTTGGTCTCTTTTTCCTCCTTTGATTTTTTTTTTTTTTTTTTTTTTTTTTTTTTTAAAAAAGGCAAACATCCAGAAAAATGGGGTAAAACAAATGTATAGAGTAATTAAGGATATATCAAAACTCAGTGCTACTCACGTCTTTAAGGATGAGGTTCCTATGGTGTGTAATTACTTCACACAAAGAAAGTAATACTTGGTGCATATAGGAAAGTGATTAGAGTACATTCTTCAGTTCTGAACAACAATACTTGGAAATAGTGACAGAGATGTGCTACTCGCTAACTTTTAGGGTTGGTTTGGGGTTTTTCCCCATTGGTACCTATCACAATAAAGAAAAAGGAGGTAAAAAAAAGACAATACTGAAAAACCATCATTGGTTTTTGACACGTAAACCAAAATTAAAGCCACAGTACAGAATTTAGGATATAAAAAATAGAGACTATTTCAGATACAAAAGAAAGTGGTGTTTCAGGAGAAAAAGCTTGAAACAAATTAACTTGCTATTCCTGTGTATATGCTAATTATAATGTCATTAACACAATATTAAGGACTAAAAATAAAGTTTGGCTTATAACAGATAGGAATTGTAATTGCCAAATGCCGTAAATTTTGACAAAGTAACTTAATTCAAAATGTATTAGTTAGTGCAGGCAGAAAGTCTGAAGTGTGGCAGTAATAATATCACCTTATATAGTATTCTAAAGTTATTTTGCTGTTCCTAGAGAACAAAAACAGTTTATGTAAAAGTTTCTCTTCCGTCTTTTCCTAAATTTCTTTTCTTTTTTTTTTTTTTTTCCCTTTTCAGACCTCAGGAGAAAAACAATAATACAAAGCTAAACCAAAAAATAAATAAATTTCACTGTTTTCCCACTTTGACCCACTTCTGTTGCCTGTTGCAATACAGGACTGAGTGGGAAGAAAAGCCCTTGAAATCAGTGCAACTTCTTCTGTGGAGTAAGGTAGTCATCAAGATAATCAAGGGCTCAATTTTTGGAGCTGCTATTCTGATTCAGTTACAGTTACTGTAGCTAAATTAAAGGGCATGATTGGGAGGCATGAAAGGAGTGAGTTTTGCTGCCTTATTCACATTCAGGGAACTGCTGAGACTTTCATGTTGAACTGGATCCTCACAAGGGCAGGCTTTGGCCCAAAAATGCATTTCAAAACAATCCAAACAGATGGTAGCACTTAATATATCCATGAGAAGTGTTTCTCACTACCATGCAATCTTTCTGAGTGCTCAGCTGGGCAGAACAGGGAAATCTCACTTTCAAGTCATGTTTGTTTTATATACGAGCATATAAAGTTCTATAATGGGGGGAAAATTGGTGACAAACTATCCAATATCAGTCTGTAATAGGTCAAATCGAAGAGAGGAAAAGAGTCCTCCAAGACCCTGAGTGCACGTCCATGTGCAGGACTTTCCTTGAAGGTAATTTTAACTGTGCAGTTCCTATTAAGTTAAATGCCCATGTTTTGCACTAGCTATTTATTACACCATGAAACAAATGTGCTTTGTTCAGGGAATTTAATTCCTAATGATTAATATGAAATTGTTTTGTCAAGTGACTCTTTTCTCAGATAACAATTCATTACTGAATGTTAAAATCCCTGCTTAGGCCTTATTCTCACTCAGGCTACATGTGCGATTAACTTCAAAGCAAGTATTGCTTTATTAAAGGAGTTCTGTGGGACGATTTTCAAAGGATTTTTGTTTGTTTCAGGTCTCAAGAGAGCAGCTATTCTTCTTAAAGCACAAGATTCTGGCTTGATGCAGATTATTAGATTAACTGCAGGTAACGGCAAGCCAGTTTTTAGCTCATATGGTTATGAAGAAAAATAGGATCTAAAGGTAAAACACAGAAACAAGAACTAGTAGTATGATTTCTAGGGCCTCACTCAAAAGTCATGGCTATTTGGAGTCGTTAGCTTTTTACCTATAAACTATACAAATAAGCTAATTTCTGGAACTTTGCTGAAGACTCCTTTTTTTTGTGTAAAACACATTCTCAGTCTAAAACTTCTTTCCCTAGGAAATGTTTCCCTCTGAAACAAAGCAGCTGAAGAGACAGCTAAGGGACCCTTCAAAGCTATAAGGAGATCCTTGCAGTTATAAAACAACGAAAATAAAGTTTAAAGCAAACCACAAGTTAACACTTTCTTAAGTGGTACAAAGATTTCATGTGTGTGTAATTTGAAGAGGAAAGCGCATTAATATACTTGGCAGTTGCTGTCTTTATGGGCGCTCTGCCTCCCTTTGTAGCAGTAAAATCTCACAAAATGCTGTGCCTAATTTCAGAAGATGGGCAGTTCATCATATTTCCGATTATTTTACCTGGATAACTACAAGAAAGGTCACTTCCTGCTGTGACACATTTCTAGCCTGCTGCCTGTCCCATTTTTCACAGATAAAGCTTCAAAAATTATTTTAATTATTATCTTTTTAAAACCAAAACATTGTTTCTCAGGATGAAATCTCAACTCCCTGAAGTTAGGAGTTTTACGCCTAACTTAATAGGGGCAAGACATTGCCACCTGCAACTCTTTTCCAGACAAGCAAAGAGATCCCACGCAAACAGAAATGGGTTAGAATCTCCTCTCTAATTATTCCATCAATAGCAGAAAACAGAATTATCCAAATGAATGCAAAGCTACTTGAATTTCTGTATATATAATATATACCATTTATATAATCCTGACTGTGTATATATTATTGTCAGCTTTGTGTTCAACACTGATAAAACAAGTTCTTCCTTTAGTCACAGGGTTAAAAGGTACCTTTCTCTGAACCAAGATTACAAGCCTTTACCATAAGAACAGGAAAAGAGAAAAAAAAAAAAAAAA
>VZTL01049642.1:0-41021 GCA_013400535.1 Scopus umbretta | reverse complement strand
GCTCGCCGCTCCGCGCCGCTCCGCACCTCCCCGCACCAAGCCCGAGGCGCGGCGAGGGGCTCCACGGGGTTCTTGGCAGAGACCCCCGAAAGAGCGACCCGGCTCCGCCGGCCGCCCCGGGGCGCTCAGGCCCGCCGAGGCCCGCAGCCAGCCAGCATCTCCCTCCCGTCCGCCCGCGCCGGTGCCCAGCTGGGGAGCCAGCCACGAAGCCTGCAGGGAAATGGCTACTCTTCGGCCGGGAGGTCAGCCCGGAGGGGAGCTGATGGCTGCATACGGACTAGGTGGCCCGGCCCTTCCTTTGGCAGCACTTTTATGCGAAGGAACCTTTTCTGCCATCCTTCCTCCCGGCGCCGGGGGAGGACCTCACCTTCTGCTCCCCCACACGTCCCTAACATGGCCACTGCCAGGAAGCACCAAAGCGTTTGGAAGGTTAACTCATACCTCAACTGTAGGCACTACTACCAGGCAAAGGCTCTTAATGTTGCACCATTTAGAAGGGCCTCGGTATTTATTAAGTAGTAACTAGAGTATTTTGCATTAATTAGAGCAGCTCCTTAGAGAGACATTACAGCCAAGACTAATCTTACACCACAGGAAAATGCTCATCATTTCCACTCCCCCAACTACCACAGCCACAGACAGCACGCACCACTTGCATGTACTGCACTTGTTTGTAAACATTCACCCGCTGGCATTTTTCCCAATGATGAACTAAAGGCACTTTGGGGGACTGCAGCTTCCATCCTCCTTGCTTGCTTTAGTGGCTACTGGATAGACAATAGATAAGTAAGGAGGGACTGCGCCCAAAACGTGGTCCTGGTTCTACCCCCAGGTGTGCCCAGCTGCCCTGGCCTTGGCGGCATGAGGTGTCTTCTCGGCCTTTAAAAACCGCTAGTTTTTAAATCCAGTGCCTGCCAGAGGGTTCGGGAACTCTTGCTCCTGAGGCTGCTCCCCTGAGCGGGCTGACACGTTAGTTCCATGTTTTAACAGTCTAAGCTACTAATTACGGGGCACTACTATCAGCAGCACCACTGCACTACTAATTAAACATGAAACAAATATAAATGCAAATGAAATAAGCAAAAAGACACCAAAGCCTCTGTTTTGGAATGCTTGAACATGAAAGCATACCATGTCATCCAGCTCCAGCCAAAAGTAGCTCCTTTAAAGGTTAGGTCGATGTTAGGCCAGACAGGAAACTCTGCTGCGGAATATCAAGGTGGAAGGAGCACCCATTGTGGAGCAGGGAAGACAATGCTCCACTGCCAGCCGCAGATGACGATCATCTCTTCAAACAATTGCAAGCCCGCCTCTTGTGCATCTTTCTATGAACTACAGCAACATCACCATCCAGTTCTCTCCCACCTCTTCCTGTATTTCTCTCCTGTGCAGTCTTTAGGGCTCTGGCTGGCAAATTTCACTTGTAACTCCTCAGCTTAATGATGCGGGTTCCTGGCAGCAGAGAACTGAAAATCTGAAAGGTGCAGTCAGCATCCCAGGGGCCTTTAAACAATGTTATTGCCTTGTCCCCTGGAGACATCCCTCCCCTTGGGCTAATGGGGGATCATTAGCTCCCGGGCCTCTAACAATGCAGTGCTGGACCCGTGGAAACATGGCTTGCATCATCTTTCCCTGTGCTCTTGCATCTCCTTAGCTTTTCACATGGTCGGGCTCTTCAGACCAGTGATAAAACTGCTCACACACAGAGCAGAAGGATGGGATTAGGCCAGCACAGACCTGCTGAAGGAGACCACAAATGCACAACTAGTTTGTGTTTCCTCTCAATTTGTGCTTGATGTACTTCAGCCCTTGCTGAAGATAGTTTCATAATTAACCTTCATCAGTTCCAGGTTAAGGAAGTTCTCTGGGGAACAGGGAAGCGGATCTAGAGAGGGTTGATCCCCGCTACATGTAATTTGGCTCTGAATTGCTGTTTTGTTGGTGGCTACAAGAACTCTGACAGAGTCCAGAGTGGAATTCTAACAGATATGAAAGCAGACATTTCTGATTTCTACACCTGCAGAAAGTTGCTAATATTCATGTTCATTTCTTTATTGAGCTACAGCTTCCTCATCTTTGCTAGACCTAGAGGGGTCAGGTATAGCTGGAAGGTCCGAGAAGCAGACATACTCCCGAATGTACATGGATACAAGCTGGACCACACTGAGCTGCTTCTCCTGCTAGCCAAAAGGTGTCTTTTTTAAGTAAGTCATTTTCTACCATTCATTATTTGCAAGACTGGCAGCAGTATTTTCTCCTGGAAAATGACAGGTACCATATATGTCAGAGGAAGACACACAACTCCTGTAACAGACAATTCTACAGGGCAGGAAGAGCTTGTCCCTTCTTGCTTGCTGTATCACTGCTGAGTTTTCTCATCTGTCAGTCCTACAGTCCTCTAGTTATAACAGCATGGCTCGCTTGAGTCATGCTTGGAAATGCCTTATACAATATGTGTGGGTTTCAGGGTAGAATTTTAATTACATTAAAATCCACAGAAACTTCCTAGTGAATTGAATAGAGCAAGGGTTTCACCATCAAGGTTTTTCAGAACATTCAGATGGTTTTCTAAGTAGGCAAGTAATTTACCTTTCCTAGTGAATTGAATAGAGCAAGGGTTTCACCATCAAGGTTTTTCAGAACATTCAGATGGTTTTCTAGTAGGTTTCTCAGTTTGGGGTCACAATCAGTCAGTGGATATGGTCGGTCATATACAGTATGTACACAGGTGCCTCAAAGCTGTGTGGTCATGGGCAACTCTGAAAACTTTGGAAAATGTCTACATTCGCTTTCACTTTTTTCTCAACTGTTAGTCTAGTGCTTTCGGACCATAAGCCAAAAACCTTTTTTTTTTCCCCCAGCTACAAAAGAACTGGCCAAGCAATGAGCGAACCCAGAATATTGGGTCCTATGTTCTTCCCTGCCTTCAACAAAGTTTATTTGTTTGGTTGGTTTGTTTTGGGGGGGGTTTGGTTTGGTTTTTTGTTTTTTTGTTTTTTTTTTTTGTGCTTGAAGGAAGAGAGCACAGCTCAGAATCCATTTTGAGGACTGCTAGGGTACTTTTTTCCAAGATGTGGACTAATATATCTGAACATTAACAGAATCACAGTCCTAAATACTTTTGAGACAGAAAGTAGAAAGTTTTGAGAAAGTCTGTCTTTTCTGTGCTTTGACTCCACTTTCTCAATGGTGAGGAATTTTTCAATTCCTTTTGCATCAAAACCACATTATCCAGTTTTCATTTCATTAGTAAGATCTCAAACATACTCCCTCCCTCTTTTTCAAACAACAAATCAAACACTGGAGATTCTCCAGTATTCAGTTCTCCAGGATTGGTAAGTAAAGCATCAGGCACTATAAGACTTTTGATAAAACCATCAGAGTTACTAATACTGGATTTTCTTCTGAAAGCAGCACTAAAAGAGTCAGTGGATGAATTCCTGTGATGGAATTTCACTAATGACATCAAACTTGACAGTATTAGGTCACGTCTGCATCATAGCAATGTTTGTTAGATTTGATGTAACCGGGTGAAGGATTTGTTAATTGTCTGTAGCATTTCTATACAGGCAAAATGCCAAGAAAGCATAGTTACACTGGTATTGAAGCTGTTGGTGTCTTCACAGGGAACTTACACCGCAATTCGTATCGGTGAAAGCCCACTTTGCTAGTATAGTCTGTTTCAGCAGGAAGAGCCTTGCTGGCCCAGCTGCCATGAAGAACATACACAGAGACACCTTTTTCCCAGTTGCTGCCCTGGTGATGGTGTAGGCATTCACCCATGGATGCCAGCAGCCCCAAACAAACCAGATTTAGAAAAATCAGAGCCATTGGACTGGTTATGTCCCTGTAGGACACACAGCAAGTCCAGAGAGGAGCAGCAGAGCACAAGATGCCTGAAACTCCTGCTCTGCCCCCATACAGCCAGCACTGGTCAGCACAATCCAGAGAATGGACACCACCAGCTGGAATCAGGCAGGGTGGAATCAGTCTGGAAATTACCTTACTCTCTTCCTCACTCGTTCAGGGAACTCAATGAGGGACGATTAACAGTAAACTCCATTGTTTACATATTACAGTTACATATTACAAATTCTATTACTGCCTATATATAGTTAGATATTATAAATCCCATTACTGTAAGATGGTTTGGGACATGCCTTTTGAAACCACTGGCTCATCATCCAGAGCTTTGCTTTTGAGGAATAATTTGGGGTAGGGTTTTTTTGTTGTTTCTTTGTTGGTTTGTCTTTTTTCCCCAGTCAGAAGATACACAAAGATCTGCTGCCTTTTTATCAGCTTGGTATTACTCTGAAATTTTTCCATGAACTTAAGATCAGGCTGTTTTGAAGTCATCGCACAGGAATCACCAGGGACACCTACTGCATGTTCATATGAAGGCTCTCCATTGGAAAATAAACCCAGCTCTGCCTGTGGTGTGGTGCTTAAATTCTAAAACTGGTCCACTTTATCTGCATTTGATGTGCCCACATTGTGTACCAGAGAACAACATTTTTCTCCTAACTGATCACAGGCATAAATTATAAACCAAAATACATTTCTAAAGTGAAGTAAAGCCTTGTCAGACCACAGAGTCTCTGACTGAGACTTCAGATCATACAGCCACCCAGAACATTAGAAAAGAAGAAAACACATGAGACATCTAGCACTCTCGATCATTCATTAATCCTCCCCTTGCAGTAAGGGCTGTATATACCTAAGTGCTGCTTTTTCTTTTGTTCAAAATATTGAAAGTCCCTCAACATTTTTGTATTTTCCTGAGCATTCTCCTTTATCAGTTCCTACAACTAAATAAAGCAACCCCAAGCCCCAAACTGTTTATCCATGATCAAGCTCTGGGTTATTTTTTTTTTTTTTCTTTCGAAGTAAAGAGATACTGCTTAAAAGGACAGTTTTGGGGTCAAATGCCGCTGCAAAGAAACTCAATGGGATGAATTTGGGTCAGTAACAATGCGTTCCTTAGTCGTCAATGCAAGTCAGGGAGGTTATGGTTCTGTGAATGTGGATGTGGCACAGTTGGGTAGGAGGTCAACAGCACAGAGTTAAGTACTATTTTCAGCATTGTCTTCTCCTTCAGCTTTTGAGGATACAAAGCAGAAGCTGTCAGTATTCATCCACTTTAGCTCTGGAAATACCTATTAGGAAGGCTGGGAACTGACCTCATAGAAAACCAGTAAGCATCACTATATAAGCGTGGATCCTTGGAGTATCCTGATGAGGTAGAATTTCTTGTAACTCTCAGAACAGCAATGGTAAAAGCTTTTCTCCCTGGAGTGGGGGATGCAAATCATGCCTGTCCACTACTTCACAGCGTCAGCTGAGAGGAAAGCCTGAGCTACGCCTTGCACTGCAGACCTTGCAGCAGTATTTTGGTCATTTGTTTTATGTTAGCTCAGGTAATTCATGAAAGAAAAGCCTGCTCTGTAGCAGGACAAGACTTCAGAGAGGCTAATATGTCTCGCAGAAGCTCTAGACACTGGTCTGTCTCCGGGCCTTAGAAAATGTTCCACTCTTCCAAGCCTGCTACCCCATACACCATATCGTTTCTCTGTCTGCAACAGTAATTGAAAATTTGAAAAGAGGAAACTTCTTTCTTGCAAATATTTACTCATTCTGCCTAAACCCTTCTCTTGACTCTGAAGGAATTATGATTGACTCATATTGTCTGTATGGAGTGAAAACCCCCTAAATTATTGCATTACCTATAGTAAATTAACTGAACAGACACTAATCTCTTTAGCAACCTACTGAAATCTCCTTTGTGTGCTCCTTATTTCAACCCAGCAGAACTGGTCTCATTTTAGTCACGCAGAGCAAGACTGTCAAACAGAAGTTCATATACAAAGTTCCTACGCTGCTAAATTACGTATGCAAGTATCTACTATGTGCACAGAAAGCGTCATGCCCATTGGGCTTAAGCAAATGGGCATGAAAATGTGATCAATTTTGTTTTCTTTTCAAAATAGAATCACATTTCTCAGTCTCTGTGGACAATTCAAAACTCTAGGCAATAAGGTGCCATCTACTTATCTGTTCCTTGGAAGTCACCAAACAATGCAAAGCAGTATATACAACTGTGTAAAACAAATGATTCAGAGTATTCTTGAATGTTTCCATTTCAACTGCTACTTGTTGAAACTGTGCAATTAACACACAATCACTGGAAAATCAACAGCCAGAGAAAGATCTGCCAAAATATTGCTATCAAATGTTTTCTCAAATAGTGTGGCATCCAGACTCTGACACGATGAAAACTTTAATCTGTTCTTACAAGTCCATTCCACGACCTTGGTGGGAGCAGTACTAGGATTTTATTCTGTAAGTTCTGTAATGAGCTATTAGTGCTAGCACTCAGGGAGCTCTCTCTGGACACAGAGGCTTTTCACGATTTTACATCACCATTCTTTATGCTGTTATCTTTTTAGTCCCCAGTACAACTCCCGTTGATCTCAGTGGGGATGGCTAACAGAACAGTATTGAAAAGCATATTTTAGTGTAAGCACTGGAATAAATGTACCTGATTCCCTACAGATAATGTCCTTTGTTCCCTAAACTATACCTACCTGAACAGCCTTCCCTTCCTACTTCCCCTGTGATAACCTACCTGACAAGAGCAGATGAAATAGGGAGCTGCCTGCTGACTTGTCAGAGGATGCACCCACTGACTGACTGGCTTGCTGCTGCCACACAAAATGAACAGTGCTTGAGTTCAGACTGCCTTTCCCTCAAGAAGGGTCTAGTTTGAGCCTGTCCTTTCTATCCAGCCAACATTTTAAGAAAACACTTTAAGAAATAAGGAACTCTGTTAGTAGAAAGAGGACTTCCACTCCTCTCAAGTTTGACTGAAGCTGGCCAAAACATTCAACATTGCTTGGGTTGATTGAGAGAAGATGACAGGCAGAAAACATGTCTCATAAGCCTCACTTCCTTAGCAAGCCAGGATAAAACATTGCCAATTACCAGGATAAAACATTGCCAGTTTAGTTAATACCACCAAAATCCAGTTAGTCACTAGGACTGCCTAGACAATATTTCCTACCCCCAAAATTATCTAAAAACCCAAGCAAGTACATCAGTCTCATCGCTAAACTGAAGCAATTTTGTTTAGCCTCTAAGTTCTTGCTCCAAATGGTGCAATTTTCAAATGTGTTTTGTCTCTTTGTCCTACTCTTTGTCCTAACTGCTTTAAACTCCTTGTTTAATAACAGCAGATTAATAATGCATTTTACAAAGAGGAATTAGGATGTATTTCATTAATGCTAACAACTTGGCTATGTTCTTACCATATGAATATACTGTAAGTAAAACATTTTTGATGCCAAATCTTGGGCTTATGACACGCTGAATTATTTTGCTCAAAGTCCCTGTCAACTTTCCATTAGTTACTGATAAATCAAACATGCTAAAATGATGCAGCAAGTAATCCCCTCCCATTTGGAACATGTGTGCTCTCTTTGGGACTGGCCTATTTACAACAGCTATGATGTTCCACAGGCTTGGAAAGAACATGGGATTTCTTTTCTTCATGCTCTGAAAGAATTCAGAGATTTTTTTTTTTAAAGGTATGATTTTTTTTTAAATTACTGTTTTCCTACATTTCCCACCAGAGGCTTGCATCTATTTTGTCTTTTAATCTGAGTATAGACTGAGTCTTTCAAGATTTATCTGGTGACAAAAGAACAGCTTCTATAGGAATTACTTTTCTTGTGTTGATGGCAACTCAGTTAATATAAAGATAACCTTCTGGATATAAAGTTTCTGTGCTCCCCCCGGCCCTTATATTTTCTCTGCACGTTTCCTCCTGGGTTATACGAATTGTGTCAGTATCACACTGTGTTTGTGCTCGATCACTTCTAAATGTGCCTTAAAAAAAAGGACTTATGTGTCATCAGCAGAGACTGCAATATGGTCACCATATTTTATTGCTGCAATAGTCACCAAATTATTTGTCATTGCTAGGATTACTTAAGAACAAAGAGTCCAAGGCAAAAGCAGAGTGTAATATCGGTTTTGTAGAGATTTTTTTCTATAATCTTAGTATATATAAAAAAAAAAAAAAAGAAAGAATTAAATCCCCTAGAAATAAACAAGCACAAATACATGGAACAACTTGTAACTCTTGGAGGAATAATTCCGTCTCTCTCATATTTGCAGATCCCCTACCCTATATTTAACCCTCCATAGGCAAAGAATCCTCTCTCCTCCTCATGTGAATGGATAGTTTATCTTGGCTTCCAACAATTATAGACATATCAGGTTCAGATATCTAATCTCTGTAAGATTCTGCTCTCTGCATCAACAGTCATTCAACTGGTTACATTATTCATTATTTATTTATAAGACATTAAAATTTGAGTTTGTACATTTGTGAGATGATACAGAACTATTCCGCTCAGAAAGAGGAATTTTCTGCTTTTAAGGAGCAACAAACATTAATTTATAGTTACTGAAACTACTCATGTTGGACAATACCAATTCTTGTTCAGTACCTATAGAGAATTGGCCAAGAGATTGGATGTCAAATGACAGGTTATGCTGTGTGTTGTGCCCAAAGAAAATGTGGTCTGTTAAATGTTTCTGGTTAAAGGCCTGCCTCTTTCAATCCCTCCTGTTTTACCAGGAAATCCCAGAATCAGTTGTAAGTGACAGCCGAACTCGTGGCCGTCATATATGCATTTCTGTCATGTGACACTAACTGCTAATTTTGCCTGGGTGTACAGATTTAGCCATGTAAAATACATTGAACAATATCTTAATTCAAGTAGTTCAAAAAGAGGCTTCAAACGATTAAATCAGGCTGCAGGATTTGATAGATTTTTCTCAGAAAAATAGGGGAAAATCCCTTCTACCAGTTCAATGTGAAAAAATAAATAAGAGTGAATCAAACCAAAAATGTTTGGAATTGATTCTAAAGTATCTGAAGACATGAAAGTCATTAATATTTATGACATCAAATATTAGTTATATTTGATGTCTAACAAAGAGTTGTCTGTTTCATTGGAAATAGCTTTCTTATTTTGTCATGAATATAGAGGCAGCCTTATTAATAAAACAAAATACCATAAAGGAAAACAAGCAGAGACTGAAGGTTCTGCTAGTTTTTTAAGGGTTTGTATTCTGCTATGTTATGTACTTATTTTTGATGGGCTTCCCCTTAAATTGCGAGCTTGGGGAAAGAGAAGAAAATAACTTGAGTGTAAAGTTTAAACTGCTTATAAATAAGACAGACATGTTTGAAGCTGAATTGCCTTGTCTGAGGGAAAAAAGAGGTACTACACAACACACTTGAGAATCATAAATCAGTCCACATACACAATCCCCGAAGTCACCAACTGGAGCATTGCCCCAGCTGTGGACACAGTCCTGCATATTGTACCACGTGTGATCACAGAGACTAAACAGGACTGTCTGCTTGGGAGCCTGAGGCCCAGCTGTGTTGGCCAGAATGTAAGTAGCTACCATATCTCCAGCCTTTGTGGTTAAGAGACAAGACAGTCCAAACATTAGTGCGCTTGCATACAACTTAGGAAACGAGGTTAATGTTCTAACTCATTCACAGACTCCCAAAGTACCCTTAAGGTCTTGGAGAAAACAAAAATACAGATGGGATCTCAGGAGATCATACAATCATCTTCCTGTACCTAGACAATAGGAACTAGGCCTAGACTGCCTTGAAAGTGCTTGTATACCCTCTTCTCTAAACTTGCAAAGGGTTCCACAACAACCTATGTTACTTGCTCCAGCATCTAAATATCTTTATAGCTAGTATTTCTGAGACCTGACCTAGATATTCTTTGCTGCAAACATATGTTGGGCCCCTTTGTGCCTGCTTCCCATAAAGAAATCACTGCATTTGCCAGCCTCACAGTTATATAGTGCAATTGTGTGCACAAATGCTTGTGAAAAATTCAAATTCTATGGTAGGAGGAATCACAGGAGTATCTAAAACGGTGAAAATAACTAACCTCTGGGAGAAGTGAACCTGAGCTTTAGGAAGCCCACAGGCTCAGAACAACAGCACAGAGCTGATATGCTTCGGATGGAATTCTCTTACTGCAGAGGGCCTGTACAAAGACCGGCACCTGGAAGAAGTGCAATGAAAGGGGAGACTCTTGCTTGGAGTACCTGATTGTATCCTAGAAAGCTGAGCTAAAGAAGCTGGGAATAAAGAGAATATAAAAGCCCTGCGCAGGACAGTTTCAATACCTCAGACCCATACTTTCCTAATATGGCCTCAGAAAAGGAGAAGACAAGAAAACTTAATGGCAATACTGAGTTTGGTTCAGCCCCGACTACCACTGCTTACCAGAGACCACCCAGGGCCAGACTCCAAGCTACAGCAACAGTGCCCTCATCAGCCAGAACTGTTCTTACTGTGCTGTGGTTGACGTTTAGATTTATCTTTCTACGTATTTTATGTCTTTTGTCTGGGTGAGCAGAGGGTTTTTTTTTGGGTTGGTACCCTATGTAAATTAGAATACATGAATAAATTGGAAAGCTTATTTAATTATCCATAGACAAAGGAAGCATGACAGTTGTTTTGAATAGAAAAATCATTTTGTGAATGAATCAAATTCCGGTAAGAAAAGATGTCACACCTGCAGTACACTTAGCCTGATGACTTCACCAAGTTTGCTACCCATTATCCATATTATAACCTTTAAAATATAATTAATTGGTCAGTTACATAATTCCAGCAGCACAGCAGGAGCAAAATGCATCTTGTTTCTGAGGTCAAACGCAGTAAGCTGGAATTTTGCCAGGGCAGGGACTGTCATCTTGCTGGATGAAAATAGTCTGTGCTTTAAGGCTTGAATTTGACCCTATGTTTCGTAAATATGGGCTGGACCTGCACAACTGAGGAAAAAGAACCCACAAAATGCCTGTTTATCAGTTATGGCATGAGGGATTATGAGTAACAACTGTGACACAGTCCAGATGTCACCTTGCAGTGTGAGACATTTCACCAGCAGGTGAATAACTAGGACAAAATCTAGTCCCCTTTCAATTTTGTGGTTAAATGGCTTCTGGACACAACACTGATCACTGTGTGTCATGAAAGCTCTTCTTACATTGTCTGTCATGACAGAAATGCTGATAGGTGCTTTAAATCAATGGAAAATCCTGCATTGTTTCTCAATACTGTGAGTATGCCCTGGTGAAGAAACAGAAATCTACCACTATATAAATCTGGAATGGAGGAACCATTAGGAAATGTATGTCCTTCTGTAAATTAAATCATATATGTACTCGCAGAGCTGCAATACAGTAGGCCTGTAAGTTTTTTTAACCTAGCAACAGTTTTCATCTCTCTATTGCTGAGTCTAGCTGATGGCTGTAAATGATTTTAGGACACAGCTAAGTCATGTTTGCCAGGCTTGCTTACTTCTTTACCAGTTTTTTTAAGTACATGGATTTCTTGCCTGGTGCACACATGCAGACACACACAGATTAAAAAAGGAAGGCTGAGACAAGCGAGCTCCTCAGTTTAACCAGCAGGTGCTGTACTCAGTTGTTTGCAGTTGAGTTGCTAGTTCTTTGCAAGTCTGAAACCAGGCCCTGTGTAAGTGAGGTTTTTCAGTTGTTTGCACAGCAAGAACTCCCACTGCAGTCACCAGGAGTGTGAGGTGCGAGGAACATAGGACCCTGCCCTCTCAAAACATGGGGGAAGCAAACGTCTGTGGGAAGTCTTGGAGATGACCGAGAGATCTAAGAAAAATACAGCAAAAGCAAGGAAGATGACATAGCTGCAGGATTCAGAGGGCTCAGAATTAAACCAGACTGACAACGGGAGCTGGAGACCTGCCTACCAGAAAAAACAAATCTTGAAGCTTGGGCTTACATGTCTTCCTGTCCAGACAACATGGTCAAATGCAGAACACAGTTAATTGTGTTCAAATAAAACAAAATAAAACAAAACACAGCTTTTCTTTTTTCTAGAAAGAAAACAAAACTCTGATCCCATGTTTATCAATAGAACTCTAAACCAAAAAGGTCTGAATTAATTAAAAAAAGGGATTAGTTTAACTGTAAAAACCAGCTTTCTAACTGAGAACAAGCTTTCACCTACACATTGATATTGGCAATATTGCTAGTCATCTCCTAGCAATGATAGCAGTGACAGAGATGTTGCTTCAGTGCTGTCAGCAGCACCCTTATATACAACTATAAGAAATTTGTAAGTGACTTCAATAGGCACAGTATTTCCCCTCCCCTTCAAAATTACACCAAAATGGTACCAGATTTCAGATTTTTTTGAGACATGTAGACTAACATTTTTTCCATGAAAATCAGCACGGCTAGACTTTAAGTTTTATTTCCACAGTGAGGAATTCACCTATCCACCCCACCATTTGTGACTGACCCCAAAGTCTCCTTTGCTTTGACCTTTTCTGGTATGGAACGAGGTCCTGCTGTGAGGCGAAAGGCTCCCTTACGTGTGTTTCCATGAGCCTTCTGCAAGGCAAGAAAGAAGATGCTCACTGAAAATTACCCTAGTTCTACCCTAACTGGCATGAAAAAGAGCTCGCGGTTTGCACATGATGTTTCTGCTGTGCATAAGCAATTGTGAGACCAGGTATTGGCTATATATTTTGTGTGTGTGTATGTGTGCAAGTGAATACCTCTGTGTGTGTGTGTATGTGTGTCGGGTTATCCCTAGATTTTGGTTTGTTTTTAAAATGTCCTGGAAATTTAACTGAACTCTCACGTGGAGTCAATTTAAAATAAAAAGACTTGGCATGGCTTTACTTGTATATCTTTCTTATGCATTTGTCCAATCAAAATGATAATGTAGACAAACTGTGGTCTGCAAAGTGTATTATCCAGCAATATCTCATTATTATGCAAAAAATCAGATATTCACAGCAACTGTCTCATCTATTTATTGTTTGGTTACTCATCTGGAAATTTTAATACTTTCTTCAGGGGCAGCGGCTGGCAATAAAAAAATAGATCTATATATCAAACCTTTAACTTCCAGCCATCATTGTGTGCCATAATACAGATGGAGTAGCTATCAGCTCTCTTTACCGTGTTGGTTTATTTACTTCAACTAAGAATAAAGATTTAAAGAGAATACAGTAACAAAGTCAACTGCAAGCTAAATTTTCATGTTCCAAAGTGGAAAAAACCTTGACACACAATAAAAAAAAAAAAAAGAATGTAACCAATATGCAGCTATATGACTAATTAATTTATTAAAACAATACACCCAGCCTTAAAATTTCTGTTTTTGCCAAGTACATAAGTAGGTCTACTGAAACATGTCAACAGGCCTGCACCTCTGTATGTGTAGGGTGCATTGTGGCTACAACAACAGTATTATCCAGAGATTTCGCTCCTTAGTTTAGTGAAACGCTGAGATACCTGGCTCACTTCAGGCATCTGACTAGTCCCATTGAAATCTCCAGCAGGGCTACACGTTATCTTTAAAAGGGTCACAGCCCCAAAACGGAGAGTTTGATACACAGGAATACAAAACTCTTGGGAAGCGACTACATAGCTTTCATTCTTGTTGCCGAATTCAACATCTGCAATTGCAGCAATAACAAAGTGACTTTTGTAGACTGAGCTTGTGAAAGCATTTTAACTGCCATCATGCTACTACAGCTTCATATAGCACATACTAATAATATCAGGAGAGGATTTTATCTTCTGAAAATCAATAGAGTTTGATTTTAAGGGTACAACAGGTCTTTCTCCAGCCATATATACTTACATCCTGCCATGTCTAAAGTCTCTTCTGTGGTCTCCTCTTACAATATTTATTTGTTGCTACAGTGACTGAGACTTTTCAAAGTACACAGTGGAACTCAGAAACTCCAAGTTCTTTCTCTATACATGTTCTAAATACATTAACCCTCTCAATGTATTAGCAAATAATTTTTGTCATACTATTACACATGTTCCGCAACTGCATACTTACTTCCTGAGTGTAGTGCCTCAGTGCTGCATTCAGCTCTATGGGGACTGAATCCCCTCATCCCAACTGAACTGATTCCAGCAGGAGTTCTGTGCACTTGGAGCTCTTTATAAGACTGGGATTTTACTGGAAAAAAAAATAAAATTACACAACAGCTAGTGTGCTTGGACAGTAAACAGTTTTCCACAGTTATGTGCAGTCTGCACTCAGCCACTTTGCCACCACCATGAGGACACAAGGCACTCTCCTGTACAGACCCCACTTGCCTCTTGGGCTGCAGCTGGTGTTTCTCACCTGGTCCCAGACCAACAGGCTCCAGATGCCAACCTCCACCCACGCACTCGGCTCTAGCAGTTGCTTCTGGTTTGCTTACTTTGACAGCAAGTCAACTAAATCAAGATGCATATTTATCAAATCACACATACGTTTTTCCTCACAAAAGGCTACTTCTAGGAAATGCATCAGCTTTCAATATCCCAGTCAAACTAATGGAATAGTTGTTAAAAATAGACAAGAATCCATTAAGTGAGTCATGTTTCTTGCAAGAAAAGAGAATATACCTCCTGGTTTGCATATGCTCATCCACAATTTTCATATTTTCGTTCAAATTTTCATTACATGGATTATAATTAGATTATTAAAATAATATTTTGAGAAAAATCAGACAAAGAAAACTCAATACAAGAAATGTATGATTCAGGAAGAATAGCCAGATGAAAACAGAAAGTTAAATGGGAAACTGCTGCCACACACACTGCATTTTAGCCACCTTGCCACAAAGAATCTCTTTCACCTGCAGTGGGACAGACCTGAATGAAAGCAGTAAAACTTCATAAGTAATTCCCCTAGCTGCATGCATATGGTTAAGATGATCATCATTTCACATCAACATACAAGGCTTTATCGTGACAGCTGACGTGGAATGGCCATACACCTACAGAAGAATGGAAATTCTAGGAGGAGGCATGGAAGGGTTTCAAGACATTAATCTGTATGGATACTAACCTATGCCAATGTAATTCAGATTTTTCCTGTTTACATATTAGCAGCAAAAGAAAATTTAGTTTCTACTTACTATTTTGTTCTGCAAATTAATTACTGTGGAATTTAGAACCTGAATAAAATCATAGTGCACACTAAGCAGTTACTCCCTGCACCTTCAAGTAATGTGAAATGAAGTAACCCCTATGCCTTTGCAGATCCCCACTGAAATCAAACTCCTTGTTGCTACAGGTGTTTGAACACAAAGAAGAATATACAGGTTCCTAACAACTTTTTAAAGTGAGACACTCTCCATATATTCCTTTCTTGGAAAGATCTAACAGATTTGGCATGCTGGTACAACCTAAACAAAGCAAACAATGTCACAGAGTACAGGCTCTGTTAACATCACCAATTGCACACACACTTCTGGCTGCCAAGCACTGCATTTTTTTTACATTTTAATTTTCTGTGGATGTCAATAAAATACCTAAGGATTTTTCATTTCAATAAACTATTGGTTGGAGTGAGAAAACAATGATCACTGAAATATAACAATTAAAAGCCAGGCCTTCCAAGGTAATTCACAGCTACCTTATTTGTTTATTCTTGATGCTCTTTGGTAGAAGTGATCAGTCAAGAAAGGATGCGCTTGCCTTGGGGGGGTTACTTAGCTGGGCAGCGGAGGGCTCTGGAAAACTTGTTATACGTCTTTAAAAATAATCTAATGGCATTGCTTGAAACTGGTTGTGAAACACCAAGTGATTGATGGGGTTATTATCATCTACTGCTTCTGTTTACTCCAAATTAATCTCAAGTGGAGTTACTTGTAAATTATTTAGCTGTTCATATTCACTACCCTTTGTCTCTATAGACTTGTCTGAGGTTGAGAATAAGTAGACCTCCTTTAACCTAGCTCCAAATAGGAAAAATTAACTGTCCTGATAATAAGTTACTAACTTCTGCTCAGCACATCATATCTGAATAACCAAATTTAGCCTATCCTGTGAGTATTACCTTTCATGAAAAAAGTGGTGCAGTCCATTCAAAAGTATTACATTATCTCATTTGTGATGTCCTTCAAGAATGATTTTTGACCTTCCAATAAAGAATCCAGATGAATTTGAGAATAATTTAGGCCCCATTCAAACAAGTGCGTAAGTGTTCTGTTAAATCAACCCTGTAATTAGGAAACCACTTGTACTGGGTTTGTGTGGCAAGGTTTTGGTAGTGGGGAGACTTCTGTGAGAAAATACCAGAAGCTTCCCCTATGTCCAATAGAACCAATGCCAGCTGACTCCAAGACAGACCTGCTGCTGGCCAAGACTAAGCCAATCAGCGACGGTGGTAGCCTCTGTGATAATGTGTTGAGAAGGAGAAAAAAACTGCTGTGCAACAGCAACTGGAAGAGAGGAGTGAGAATAGGTGAGAGGAACAACCCTGAAGACACCAAGGTCAGTGAAGAAGGAGGGGGAGGAGGTGCTTCAGGCGCCAGAGCAGAGATTCCCTTGCAGTCCCTGGTGAAGACCATGGTGAGACCGGCTGTCCTCCTGCAGACCATGAAGGTCCACAGTGGAGCAGATATCCACCTGCCTCCCGTGGAGGACCCCATGCCGGAGCAGGTGGTTGCACATGAAGAAGGCTGTGACCCAGTGGAGAGCCTGCACTGGAGCAGGCTCCTGGAAGGACCTGCGGACCCACGGAGAGAGGATCCAAAGCCTCATTTTCTGTCAGGACTTGTGACCCCGTGGGGGACCCACAGTGGAGCAGTCTTGCTTCTGAAGGACTGCACCCTATGGGAAGGACCCATGTTGGAGAAGTTCATGGAGGACTGTCTCCCATGGGTGGGACACCATGCCAGAGCAGGGGAAGAGAATGAGGAGGAAGGAGCAGCAGAGATGATGTGATGAACTGACTGCAACCCCCATTCCTCGTCGCCCTGCACTGCTGGTGGGGAGGAGCTAGAGAAAATCAGGAGTGAAGTTGAACCTGGGAAGAAGAGAGGGGTGGGGGGAAGGTGTTTTAAGATTTGGTTTCATTTCTCATAATACAGAGTCTGTTTTGCCCATAACCATAATTGGTGAGTGATCTCTCTCTGTCCTTATTGTGACCCACGAGCCTTTTGTTATATTTTCTCTCACCTGTCCAGCTGAGGAATGGGAGTGATACAGTGGCTTTGGTGGGCACCTGGCAGCCAGCCAGGGTCAGCTCACCACACCACTTCACTACCACATGCTATTTTTAGCACCAATACAAAACACAAAAGGAAAAATGTAGTTATTTGGAGGACTGCAGATGCCTGTCATGTATACATATTTCTGCTGATCGCAGAAGGCTTGGGATAACTATTTTTGACATTCCAGACTTGTCAGAAGGCAGTCTATATACTTATCTATATACTTATGTTTGTGCTTGATACTCATGACATGGGCAAGAGAAGCAGTTTACAAGCATACAGAGTTTACAGTCTCTTTACTTTCATACATACAAGATCATTTCTAGAGAATTCATAAAATAGCTCTTTTATCCTTTGAGGCTAAAGATTCCAAAAGAGGAAATCTTTGATTTACCATCTGAATCCAAAGTAGAAAAAACATAGCAAATTGCTGAGTTTGAAGTGATGGTAGCCAAACTGAACTTTAATTTTGCCACTGATGAATGACTTGCTGTTGAAAAAGCAACCAAGAAATTAACCTTTTCTACGGGAATTTGGGAATGAGCTTTCCACAGCAGATAATACATCACCCTGGGACTCTGACACTTGGAGAAGCTATGTTATAAAGCTTCCGATGTGCCATTTTTTTCAGGGAGCTCATTGTTTGAAGCAAGAGGCATGAAGCTGTCACCAATAAATGCCGGTAGATAAAACCTGCATATTAGTTGAAATAATTCAATCGATTATTTTTATACAGAAACAAACTATGATGTAAGGCTTGAACCGTAACTTCAAAGACTAAAGCTTTAGTCTTAGATTTCAATTCCTAGGTAGGTAACTTACCTCCAGTTCTCAGGTTCTCTCCAAAAAGGTATCCTATTACAGGCTTTGTCTATCTCCCAGCTACTGCTGTAACTACAGTAGTATGTTACAGCTGAGGTTTATAACCAAATTGATAGACAGCTCCTTTGATCCCCAATTAGATTTTTGAGGCTAATTTAGAATTACTTGTGTGACTGTTTCCAGAGCTGGAAAGTCCATCAAGAAACTGTGAAGGGCTGCTCTCAGAACTAGAAGATGATTAGTCTAGAAGCCAAAAGCATCAGGTTTGGCTAAGCTATTCTCTGTCTTCCCTGTGTGAAGCTGAAATAACTACTAGGCCTAGCATAGGTACCATCTGGTATGGAACTGGCAAAGCAGAAATCATTTGTTTGATATGACAATTGGTATCATTTTTACATGTATCTTCTTACTATATCATTGCAAGTCAAAGAATAGGCCAACTAATTTCTGGTCAGCAGAGGTTTAGAATTTGAAATTTTAAAGAAGAGGAATGCACATGCATCTCTCTCATCCAGATGATATGCCCAAATGCATATTCAGTGTGTAGAATGATCCAAACTATAATACCTTTTTAGAATATGTTGCAATAGGGAGGTGTGAGTAGTATTTCTATGCTAGCTTTCAACTAGCTCACATGAGTCCTAGGAATAGTGTAATTTCACTATGTTGCAATAGAGAAAGCAGAGACTTAAATTCCCCCAGTACTATTCTCCCATCCAAACTGCTGAAGATATGCAATAACTGCTGAAATTAATCTTTCATTAACTCTAAATAACTTGGTATATGACCATGATTTTTTGTTTATTTCTGCTTATAGATTCTGATCTTTGGATTTGCTTAGTACCCATTATGTCTCCCAGCAGTACAAATTTTTAGCTGATTCTCCATGACAGTTTAAGGAAAGGGAAACATTTTGGTTGCAATTTTCTTCATTTTGCTAACTCTTCATTCTGCTAACTCTGTTATTTTGTGGGGGTTAAAAAAACTGCAGGAGTCATGACCAGCTTCTCTGCCGGTTAGATGTGCAAGTGTAAGATACTCAGCTGTTGAATTAGCACCTTGGAGCAACACTGTCTTCAAATACCTTTCACACACATGTTGTACACGGGTTCTTGGTTGTCAGTGCTGAGAACCTTATGTTAGTATGGCATTGTGCCCAGACAGAAGGCACGCTAAACCTGTTTCATTCACCCGTATATGTCAGACAGGGGCACCCCAGAGAACTGTGCTGAGTCTTTTGATTTCAATCCCTTTTCCTATACCAATAATGTCCCACTGGTTCCATAAGCTGCTTCACTCTTTATGACATGTGTTAACAGTTCCATGCTAAAATCAGAATCTCTGACCCATGGAGAAAGCCAGACAGAGGGTTTGTAGGCACTGGTGGCTGCCAAAAAGACAGGTTGCAAGAAGGCAGACATAAACCTATTGAAACCAGATGGCTTGTCAAAACATATGCTATATAAGAGCACAGCCTGCAGGCACTCTGAGGAAGACAAGCCTATGGCAAATAATGGCATCAAGGAATGACTGAAATTACACAGGAGTCATTGCAATGAAGAGCAAAGCCTAATCTGTAGATTCACCCAAGGAAGTGCAGATGAGATAAAATCTGTTCCAAAGTGCATATGAAAATTCATTCCCCAAACAGGAAATAGAGAGAGATGCGACGTTTGTGTGCCAGCAAATAAATATTTTTCAGCTTTCTAAAACCTGGCTCTGTCTACATGGAATAAAACTGGTCACATATTATGAGCACAAGCATTTTAATTCATTTTCACAGCGGCTGAAGACCGGACTTTGCTTTCAATTACAAAATGTTAAATTCAGCTGTTGCCACAGAATACCTCAGAGAAAACTAATAACAGAGTCCAGCACCAAACATTTAAATAAATCTTATAAGTTAGATTGATGTCACATATGTACTATATCAGTAATTTATCTTCTTATCATACCTCAGATTAAATAGCATGCAAACACATGAAAATAGTTTGGATGCATTGAATGCATAAGGGCCTGATTATTCCTGTCGTTGTAGAATCAAATAATGGGTTGGGTTGGAAGGCCTTTTGCCAAGTTGCTTCCCATACATATCACCAGAAATAGTTTATATGGTAGGAGATAACTACAGAAATAACTGTATGGGGCAGATATTCTTTTCAGACAAGCAATGATGAAGAAACTCCACCAAAGAAACAGTGATGGTGGAACAAAGGACAAGCATGAGATGGATGAAACTATCTGCAAACAGTGAATTTAAAATAGAAAATTCCCATTTACTTCTGGGGACGTACACCTTGGCTGGTGCACAAGTAGCAAATAACCAAACAGTGAGCTGTGAAGGAAAGGATGCAATACCATATTAGATCTGTTGGAAAAAAGAAGGACACAAATGCGCCAGCTTGACTGACCAGGAACACACCTTGCAGTTATGTTTTATATGGACACTGGAGGAAGGTGATGACCTGGATAGCTGGAATAGAACATATGTCAAGACAGGCAATCTTTGGTATTTGCCATCATAAATATACTATCAATGGCCACCATGCTTCTTTTTAACCAAGCAGTTAGCTTGTCTGTCAGTTGATGCACTTACAATGACCTTTTTTATTCCCTGGACTCTGGGAAGCCACAGAAACCTCAAAACTGCCAAGAACAGGTAAACAGCAAGAACAAAATAATAAACTCCAGCAAAAGGCAAAAGAGAAAGGATACACAGATTTCCAGATTTCATACATTGGGCTAACAACAAAGTAATTGAGAGGGGGCAATTACCATGCTTTGCTTTTAAGAATCAGAATCAAATGAATCATTTAGCCTCTGCTGCTATTCCTGCTAGTAAGCTACTTGTGTTGCCGCTGTGGACAAATTCTTTCCAGGTAATAGTGTAACTGTTACACTGAGTTGTTACGACCTGATCATTTTTAAGAAGCCAAAGCCACTTCCAAAGAGCATACTAGGGACCCAGATAATTCTGCTGGTTTACTACTAATGTAAAACGCCAAGTAAGTGAGATGTCCTGGGAAGTGATCTACTTGTGTTTGTTTTGGAAATTACCGACACTACACCATTCTTTAACTTCATTCCTTCAAGACAGCCTTTTGTTTTCCTTTGTGTTGGCTCTTGCCTTCCCACCAGAATCACAGCTTTTCATTGAAGAATCTCATTTCTTAGCAGTGCAACAGAACATGAACGTTTTTCAAATCTCCCAGTGATAGCAAGGCTAGGTTGCTTTTTGTATATACTACTTAAATGAATTAAACCAACTCAAATGTGTGATCTCTCCAGACAAAGATGAAGGTTACATAGTTTAAGCATGAAATATAGACCATCCTCTACAAAACCACTGTGTTGCAGTTTAATTAAAAGAATTCATTAAAGTCGTGCCCCATCCAAGGTAATTAGTATGCATAATTTATGCTTTGCCTAATACACAAGGGCAGTAGCCTGAATAATAAACTCAAGTTAACCTTAAGTGGAAGAGATTGAATGGTCAGATGTTTATTTAGCTCAGGTTTGCTCAAGAGCTAAGGTTAAAGAGGTGAAATCCTGTTATAGTTAATTAATTTCTTAAATTTTCTTCATAAAATCCTGCCTACCCAGTAGGATGATTTTTGGTTTTTTTTCTTTTCTTAAGGAAGGATACAAGTAAATGTCTCTTGTCCTCATCACTTACCAGAACACAGAGTCTGTGGTGATGTATGTGCAGTTTGCAGCAAGGATTTGACTTGAAGGAAGGTTCCCCTGATAATTTTCACCAAGTAGCAAATGTAGCAAAAGGCTCCAAAGCAACAACCCTCAAAGATATAGCTTCACAATCTAAAGTCAGTGGCTTCCATGGCACCCTGACCTGCTGCCTTTGCACTATCTACTTCTTGCAGTTCCTGCCTCTTTCCCCAGGCTGGTATTTCTTCAGCTGCGTGGCCTCACTGCAAACCAAATCAGGAATCTGATGTGACCAGGAAAAAACAAAACAATGCCATGCACCTTATTTTGATGCACTATTTTCAGTAGGATTCAATTCACAGTGAGCCTACATATGCCATCATTCCAGCATTACTGAGGGTGTCCACAAAAGGATCAATAGTGCCTTGAGCTGCAATTAGTACTGAAGACGTTACTAACCTTGTTACAATCCATTGAACGTCAAGCAGCTGTAAGCATATGTTCCGCAGAGCAAAGTGAATCAGCTCTTTTATATACAAATTGTTAAATTGGTGCTATACTACTATGCTCCTTCATGAGTGACACTCCTGCTGAGTCCCAGGGGACCTGCAGTTCAAGTCCTGAACAACAGTACAGTGTCCTTGTGACACAGAGTTCTGCTCTCGTATCAGTACGTCAAAGCCAGGCCTCTGGTTTATGGATCCTATGGAAAGACACAGTGATGTCAGGCAGATTTGTGATAACAGGATCTCAGTGTTTGGGAATAGAGATGTAAGGCAGTCAAGACAGTCAGGTATCTTAGAAAGCATTTGTCACTCTGGTAGAGGAATTGTACAGTTTTGTACCGGAAGAAAAGGCCCCAAAGTCTTCTGGTAAGAGCAAGAAGACAGTTTTGACTAAAGATCTTTTTAGCTCCAGATCATCTTTCAGACAGCAGCCAGTTAAGCATACTTAGGAAAAGCTGTAGAACACAGGCAGGCAGTTATTGATATGTGGAGTAAGGTGAGATAGCTACTTCACAGGAATCATGTTCACATTTGCATTGACTTGCAGCACAAGTTCAGCTTTAAGGCACAGGGAGGGAGGCCAAGTGGGCTGGTGAGAGTGGAAAGATCTTGTGGGGCAAGAGGAGGCAGAAGTAACTTTGTAGGGCTCTGCAAGATTTGAAGTCCAAAGCTCTGAAAGGAGTTCTCTGTGCTACTTTTTCTTCCCTGAACACTTCTAACCAGGGCAGATGGGTAGCTGTGGCCTATATCATCACTGAAAAACATCAGAAATGTTCATCCTTGTCAAAGGCTAGCTGAACCAATGTGTCTGAAACACAAATTTCCCTTTGATGGGAGAGAGTTCCCTTAGTCACTCATTAGATAGGTAGATAATTTCTCCCAACTATTTTTGTCTTGTCAATATGTTTGCCCTGATCGCTCTCACATTTCTCCCTAGTCTCTACCCATGTGAAGAGGTCCTCATATTTTCAGCCTGTGAAAAAAATCTGTGGTTGATTTGGTCATTTCTACTGCTGCCTGAGTGGGAAAACTCCTTGAAGTGCATGGGGTTTGGATTAGGCCTAATGCAGATTGCTGAATGGGCGTTATCCTTCCTTTGAACTTACATTTATTTTTGCTGCCTGTTATTATTTTTGTGTTCCAGCAACAGTGCAAAAACTAAAGGCATTTGTCTGAGGTAACACAGGAAATCTGCAGCTGGAAGTGAATCCAGGTCTTTGTGCACTGTCCTATCCGCATGCCAACTTCCTTCCTTAACAGACAAGCATGAGACTTCGTAGCTCTCAAATATATAAAATACCATGTAATCACATCCATATGCTTCTTTTTTTTCTAATTGCAGAACTAAGCCATTCTGAAATATTATCTGCAGTAGGAATTTTGCTCCAAAATGCACACATGATACTAAATTGAATGTTAGTTTTGGGGTCTGATTTGCCAAAGAATCCTTATTTGATTTCTCTTGTATTTATTTGCATAAATAGCCAATAAGCAAACGTCCTCCATGGGGTTAAACTATTATTTAGGGGACCTACTCCATGGCTTTAAATCACAGTCCATCCAAGTGTTGGCTTAAACATCTCCTACTACTGTGCTCACAGTAGGAAGAAGATGAATTAAGAAGAGTTGTCCTGTAGAACTAATTGGTGTATTATGGAAGGCCAGGACTCAATCTTACTGAAAATGCTGGCAAAAGACAGGCTATATTTTGCTCTTAAGGAAATTTAATCTATGTTGATTGAAATTAACTCACTAGAGCCAACAAAAATCTGCTTTCCTTTGGATCAGAATACTCTGTTCACATGGGAGTCCTCTAGCTCCTGCCACTATCACTCAGCTGATGCTGGGTCCCATAATCACTAAAAAAAACAGGCTGCAGAAATCTGTGGATATGAAGATTTAGTCAAGCCTTCTGGGATACACAGTAATACAGAAATGCCAGCCAGAAAAGTACAGCAAATTTTAAAATAAATGTATTCTTTTTGCTACACGTTTCTGACCTTTTATTCTCTTTTCTGTAAACATTCAGATAACACAGACTAACTAAATTTTAATGAAGTCAATATGGTGGAGGAAAAAAATTTTCAGTCATATGTGCACATGCTTGCATAAATACACCTACATGAATTTTTGCCATCCAAAGAAGAAACAGAAACACCAGAAGTGTTCAATTTCTAAGACCAATCACAATCACCTAACAAAACTCTAATTTCTAATACTAAGTAGTGAACAATGGATACAAATGTATCTTAAAATAATTATACTACATGTATTTTTCCAAAATACAAAAATTCTGAAGTGAGTTTGAAGAGGCATATTTGTGAAAATTTTTCTTGCAAAAAAAAAAAAAAATGGTCAGAGGGCAAGCAAATTTTATAAAGAAGAATCTAGTTTGCTGCTGTTAAACTGGAGTCCTTCTCAATACATCAAAATATACAAAGAGATCACTGCATTACAGAGAAAAATTCATTTCACTAGAGCTAAGGTTCAAGGCACAGATGTTCCAGTTTCATAAAATACTATTAAAACTAATGGCAAATTTAAATAAATTGTCTCTTATTTCCATATAATAATAGAAGAACATTTGAATCATGTATTACTCAGTAATACCCAAATTCAGAGTATGATCCAAAGCCAACCATTCGACATTCAGACTTTGGGGAAGCAACTAAATTGTTTCAGCCAACAAAATAATCCTGCTGAAGAATAAAAGCAGAGCAATAAGTTTTCTATAATTAATCAGCATATATGTCATAATTTTACTGTTGAACCTTATTATGAACTGTAAGATATAAAATCGTAATGGATTTTATTAATTTCATTATTAAGGGTTTTTTAAGTGTTTCTACCTTTGCAGCCAGATTTACTCCTGAAAAATCAGAATAATTCCATTAATTTAGCTGTGTTCCTGTTTTTAAGCTATCTTTTGTTGGAACGTGTTTCCTGTGGTGCTTATGCCCTTAAAGAGCATAAGGCTTTTCTTCAGAACCTGTCACCCCCTCCTCCTCACCGCAGCACTGCCATCTAGTTCACTCCCATTACTTTTAATAACGTGGCACGTGTCCAAAGCTTTATCAGTGTCAATTCGCTGGGCACCTCAGTGTGTCAAAGGGTGTTCGATGTATTAAGCCATATACTTCTGTTTCTTGGACTCAATTTTTCAGTTTAATTAAAAAAAGATGCACAAATAGAAGCAGCTATGAATATAGTACTTATCCAACAGATTCCTTCGAAGCAGAGATGTAACAGCAGACACAGCCTCATTAAACTTACAAAATTACACTTCATCCTCTGATTTTTAGAATTCAAGTACACTTATTTGAGTGCCTAACATCAAGTAAGTAAACAGACCAAGTGAGTATAATGCTCAGAGTGAAACTCCTGTATGTTCTTTTAGTATCTGGAGCAACGCTATTTACAAATCCTGTCTAGAGTGACTATGCAAGACACTTACATCAATCTTTATCCATTCCAATTACAAACAAAGGTAATATCACAGTCAAGCATACATTTAGCATTAGATGGCACGTATCTGGGCAGACCTGAGAAGCTGCAGAATAAATATTGATATATTAAAACAGAGTCTATTACTCACCTTCTGAATAAACCACTGATTTTAATTTACCTACAATTTTGCAATAGCATCTTTCCAAAGAGGAAATTAGATTTTTACATATCATAGCAAATCACAAAGCCAAAATGTCAACTTCATATATCAAGCAATTACTTGTACTGTTTATTTTGGGGAAAATTTTAACATATATTTACTTAGAAAGCCACATGGGTCCCTCCAAAATAAATAGGGGCTATAATTCTTGCCAAAAAAATCCACAGTTTCAGAGATCTACTCATCAATTTCCTGCAGCATTAATGAGGAAAGGCGCTGAGACAGTCATTCATACTGTCTTTATGGTAAGACTAACCTACAGGGCAAATCAAGATTAAGGACAAAGGGAAGACAAATGGATAGAATACAGAACTAGGGTTTGTTTTTTTTTTTTAATCCATCGATGAAATTTTTGTTTACCATCTTAAATTTAAATACTACACTCAAGGTGCACATAAAAATTAAAGATATTCTCCAGACTACATAAAAGCAGGGGTGGAGTTATTTTTACCTCAAGATTTTTCATCTTGAAACACATTTATTTGGCTAGAGCTGGGGGAAGGGGGATGGAAGAGGCCACATTACTCACAAGTTACTTAGAGCTTTTGAAATTGCTACAAGTTATCCTTATAAGAAGAATAAAGTTCAAATTAAGAAAAACAAGGTCAGAAGGTCACAGTAACCTGGCTCTCTAAGGACATGCTTTGCCACTGTCAAAAACATGTAAACTTGCTCAAATCTCAGGAAACTCCTTCCAGAAATATCTGCACTCATACTCTAACTACACCAGAATCACATTTCCATCTGAATATTTGGGGTTTTTTGCTTCCATGCTATTTGGAAAGGAACCAGCAACTTAGCCTACTTTAATGCACCTGTAGGTCTTGAGGAGTCTTACATACTTAAGAATAAAGGATTAGAAAGGACAGGGTAAGTTCACCCCCAGGTATCCGAGAACACAACTCCTTGCATAAACCATTAGATGCTCAAGGTGGGCATGCTTAATAAAATATGCAACCTTGCTGGCATAAAGGACAGTGCCAGACACAACCCTCTGTCATACATTCACTTTTTCTCTACTATAATCACACACACATCATCCTGAGATCCAGACATTAACTTTTTTAAACCTTGTGACATTTTAATTTTCATAACACCTCCTCCATTTCTGTGCATCTTTACCAGGCTGGAAATGTCTGTATTTCTAAGAGAGATGTATTAGCATTAGAAAATGACCAGCTTGCTGGACTTAGGCTATAGACACTGGAGGATGGTTCTGCCAGTGCTAACCTTGGCACCAGAAGTTTTGGGGGATCAGTCCAGACACACTCGGGCTGGCTGTTCGTGACTCAGCTGAAGTCCAGAAACAGTACAGCAGTGTTGGTGCTGGCCAAGCCAATGAGCCTGCCAAGGGCTTTTGTCATTTCCCATCACTGTAAACCTGCCCTCAGCAGCTTACAAGTTAGCAAACACACGTAATACTCCTGCAAACAAGGTTTGGCTTCTGTGAACTAACAGGAGAAGCACAGTTACATGGAATTATCTGTAGCAATAGCAATCATTTTTCATTTCAGTCATGGCACAACCCTTCTCGGACAATAAAACAGCCATACCCAGCGCTGCATGAAGGGAGGTAATTATATTCTTACCCAAATTCTAAAGAAATTGAGGCAAATAGATACCATGCAAATTGCCCCTAGTGACATAAGCTTTCATAAACAAGATGGGCAAATAACATCACCATGAAATTTTATTCTTGAGTATGCATTTTAACTATTTTCTCTACCTTTTTTTTTTACTGCTTTCTGCTGCTTTTTCCTCCTCTGTTTCATACACACCATCTCTGCCTCTCTCACATTAGCTACTGCCACTTCGATGGAAATAACAAGACAGAATTTACCACTAAGCCCCTCTAAATGTGCTACTAAGCCCTTCAAATCCCAATTGATTTAGAAGGTTGGCCCAGCTGATAATGTTCTCTAATCCAGATACTATATGTTCAACCTGATAGAATAAAAAAAATAAAAAAAAATCTTTGAAGAGATTTGAAATGAACGCTTCAATCAGCTTTCAAGTTTCATTTGCTCTAACTCTATTCTTGGTGTATGTGCCTCCATCTCTCTCTGCCATGCACTTTCTCACACAGGAATGCAATGACAACCAGAGCAGTCCATAGACCACTACAGGCTTCTTTGCAGCAAGTCTTCCTAGTGAGCTGTCTGCTTGTGCCTACTCGGCAATATGACTATGCAGCACATTATTTTAACCCTTCTTTCCTTCTGTTTGCCTTACCTAAGCAGGCAGAAATGCTGCAAGTTACAGCTTGGTTTTCTCAAAGAATTTTAAAGTTCAGTCTGAAACTTACTCCTCATTATTTGGGTTGCAGTTTGGTAAGACACCAGCCAGCATCAGGAACTATATATACAGCAGATTGCCACCTGATAAGGCTTCTTCTCTGCGCAATGCTCATACAGCTCCACTGCCAGGTTCTCATTATTCAAAAATATCAAAACCAAAAAATTCTCCCTTCCAGCCCTCTCCTTCTGGCCTAACCAGATGGCTAAAAACAAACAAATAAATAAATAAAACAGTGAGAAAGAAAAACAAAACCAAACCAAAGTAAATCCTGATTATTTCTTTCTTAGTAAACTGTTGATAAAATCTCCTGCAAGGCCAAGGTCAAAAGGGCAAGTCCAGGCATAGACAACATTTGACACCTGCCAGTCTTGAAAGGGCAGGAATAGAGCAGCTTGTCAGTAATGAACCTCAACTCCACCAGTCCTGCCTGCTGCTATGCAGAGGAGGTGGGGAAGAAGAGTGGGTCCCTTAAATGTTTGTTTCTTTGGGAAATTTTCTTTTCAAAAAAAAACTCCGTTTTTTTTTTTTCTTTTTTACAAAGTTTCTTTTTTTTTATTTGGGAAAAGAAAGTCCCAAGGGCGAGCCAGAGGGCTGTTTCAGAGCATAGGGGAGACCACAGGGAGTCCAAAAAAATGCATTAATGCCTCTTGGGAGAAATATAAACGCTGATACATCGCCTTGCATGCAGAGTATCAACAATATTAGCCTGTTTTTTTTCTTATATTAAACACATATGAGCATAGGGAGGTTGGGAAGTTGTAGGTTGCCACAAAAACATCCAGCATGTCCAGCATCTGAAATACAGTAACAAGGAGCTGACAGTGAAAGAATATAATAATTTATCAGCCAGACCCATTGCACTATCCCCATCCACTTTGTTCCATTTTCCTATCAAAAGAATATTTTCTTCTATCTGATGATGCTAAATCTTGCCAGATTCTTGAAACTCGTTCAGAGTAGGCTCTGCTCAAGGCTTTCAGTGCTAGAAAAGCTGGATTATACCCCATATTACGTGCTGATTTCTTATATTCCTGATGATGTAAAACATGGAATTGAGCCCAGTTCAGGTAACCCCAACTGTGCAGAATCCGCATCACTGACGAAGCTTAAACACAAACTCTCAGATGTCTTGCATACTGAGTAGGTTGTTTAAAAGGAGATAAGCTGCCACGTATGTTATGAAAAAAAAAATACTTGTCTTAGGTCTTTTTTTACAAAGACTTTTCTGCAATATGCACAACTAAAATCACACAGCTATCAAAAATCTCAGACAGAGCCACACGATCCGTAGGAATGTGACTTGGGGAAGCTGCTCCCTACAAAAGCCTGTATTTGATGCCTTGTATGGAATTATCACTGATGGAAGGCAAAAGGCCCCAGCTGAGGCTGGACTAAATGGCTCTGGGCACGCAAACACCATTCATCAAAACTAAGGAAAATACTCCCGTGAACTGCTGCAAAAACAGTGAAAGAAAAGCCAGGGCTTCTGGCAAGGCCACTGGCAGAGCAGGAGCTGTGCTAAGAGCGGCTCTGCACACTAAGCTTCCAGTTTGAAATCTTCACACGTCCCTGAAACAGCACATCTGATACCAGCAGGGTTTACTCAGCCCTCCATCCTTCCGAGGGAGATAAATTCACTTCTGCACAATTTACTGAGTGTCCTTCTTTTGAAATAAAAAAAACAAGTTCCTTTTTACTCTGAATGGACTTTAAAGATCTGGCACATCTCAGAAACAAGGACCTGTCCAAGTGTCTTGGCTAAAATCTCTTCCCTTTCCACTATTGCAGTACTGCACATGCCAGCTAGATCCTGCCTCCCAGTTCAGTGTAGACAGCATATCAGTGGGGTGTACATATACAGTCTTAAAAAAAATGTCTGGAATCCTTCCAGAGGACAAGAGAGCTGTATATGTTCCTATCCTTACACAGTTCAGTTCATGGCATTCCTGTCAGATCCAGGGCTAAACACTCTCCTTTGATCCAGGGATGCCGAAGCAGAAGTACTGGACTCTGGCCACAGTCTGTTCTGGACCACAATGAACTGAAACAGAGGAGTGTCACGTGGCTTGTGCTACCCGTTATTCTCATCAGGACTCAGTAAGAGTCCAGATTTTTCAGAGCTTCCAAAAACACACAAAATCGGGAAAACAGCAAGCAGGTATTTTTATGTTTGACAGTCTGCTCTGTTCAATCATCAGGTGCCACCAAGCCCCACAACAACTCCTTTGGCATCCTTCTCAGCGATTCCACCATGAAGCTCTGGGAACGTTTCTGAGATGTGCCATTGTGGGAGTGCCTCTAGATCTGTGAATAACTATTCAAAGCCATTCTTTTGGCTTTGCCATGACTTTTTGGTGCCTTTCAAGAAAAACAAAAGACTTTCTCTAAAGCAAAATAAATCTGTCCTTTCACTACAAATAACTGTATTTTGCATGGAAGTGGAACAAAACTACAAAACAGAGACAGAAATATCCGTATTTTTGATATTTGCAAGATTTTAACTGTATTTGTAATGAAAAGCTAGGTTTCTGAGGCTGACTTTGCCATGATTATGCCAAGAAAGGGGGAAGCAGGTCTCTTCAGTGCGAGCTGCAGGCAAAGTAGGCCATTCCCTGGCACAGCAGACAGCCAGAGCTGTGCCTAAGGCAGTCCACTCTGGCCATGCAAGAGCCATGAAAAGCCAGGCTTTCAGCTGTGACAGAGGTAAGAGGCCACAGGAGGCAGCAGTCCCTGCCAGAAATGGCAGCTTCCTCAGCCATCTCCACAGCTCACCGCAAGCGCTCTGTGCCAGCTGCACCTTTCTCCCTTCCAGTAGCAAAGGCAACCTAACCCCAGCCACGTCATGTCCTCTCTTCCTCTTCAGGATGACAGCCTTGCACTGCTCCCAGGGACAGAGGTTATGAGACTCAAAGGACAAAGGAGAAGAATATTTAAGCCTTATAGACTCTAACCATTATTTTCTGGGAGGTGGGTGTCAGAAGCTGGCTGCAGTTTTCTCTCTGGTCTGAGTGCTCAAAGATTAGGGGCATATTGAAGCTGAATTTCATTTTAGCCCAGGTGGTGGCTGCTTGGAGTCAGAACTGAAGCACTTTGGTGGAACATCTTCACAACAATCATTAATGGGCTTCAGTCTCCAGGAGCAAAGCCGTGCCAGCTTTTGCATTTAAGCCACTCGGACACAAACAGTTACAACAGAAATATTTAAACAGTTTTGAGAATGAAACCATCTATTCCATACAGGAATTATGAGAAAAATCTGTTAGACACACTGAATTAAAAAAAAATAATTATCTTTTTAAGTCCAACTCTTCCTGTAAACATGCCTGTCCAGCCTACTGGTACCATGACAGAAGTTACCAGCTCCTGTGGCAGAATAAAAGGGCTGTACAGCTTTAACTAGCCCCCGTACTTTGCGAGAAGGTAGCAACTTCCCTTCGGGTGGCTGTGAAAGGGCCTTGTCTCCCTGATTTACACAGGTATGGTGTGAATGGCTCAGAGGCTGAGGCCTGCTCAGCCAAACACCCATGTGTGCATGAAATTAGAATGTCAACATTTGATTCATGCTGCCAGGCTGTGACTGTGAAACAAATTATGTCAGTGGGTGGCAATTGCAATATTAGTCTAAGCAGATAACATTTAGCTAAAAGGAGGGGCTCAGTTCACATTCCTCGCCCTACCATTTTAATATGTCAACATCATTAGACTTAGAAGGCCTGGAATTTTGTCAGAATGGAAAAAAATACAGAGGTGAACACAGATATTATAGGTTGAGAGAGGGTTTACCATAGAGCACAAGGCAGCACAATCCAAATAAAGATTCAGCAATTTCATTGCTGCTCCTTACCACATACCTTCACTACACACAGTTCAGAGTCCTTAGATTTTCTCGTCCCCCCCATTTAGTGTATTTTAAAAAACAGTGACTGAACACTGTGGAATGCAAGTGGCAAACAGCATCATCTACAGTATGTTAAAAACTGCCTCTTTAGGGAAGAAGTGCCATTTGCTAATCAATTTTTTATAAAGAAAGGCTTAGAAATGTTTGGCTTTAGCTACCAAACTTTTAGACACATGAAAATAAGGATCTAAATCTGGCTTCTTTTCAATTAAAAAGAAATACAAATTAGTTTTTTAGAAGACTGAAAGAAAAACAAGTTTTTCTAAGTTGCCCACAGCATTTTCAAGTGCATTCCCAGGAGATCAACAGTTTTTGAGATGTGAATTCAATACTTTGTAGTAAATTAGGTTTTAGAAAAGAAAAACCAAAAAACATATTTGAAATCAATACAGGATACTGAAAAGTAACTGGGTTTATTACAGAATTAATAGAGAAATACATAAAACCCACCATGCTGTAAAGATTGAAAAGATATCCTAATAAACAATTATGTTTTTTTTTCTTCTGGCTTTCTCAATTAATTCTCAATAAGCCCCCATGTATCAGAAGACAGTTTTACCACAGAATCCGTCATAATTCTAGCTCCATTTTATTTTCTCACTTGTTTTAACTAGCAAAAGATCAAAACTTCAATTTAAAGTTTTATTCCCTAGCAAACACCCATGTTGTTAAAGTTAATGCTGTGAAAAATCCAACTTGTAACAGTGAAATGTTTACAGAAGCAGCCATTCATTTAGTTGCAGAACTAGGCAACAGCTATCCGCTTCCTAGTTAATGTTCAGAAAGACAGAGTTTTTAGGTGATTCTGCCAAAAATTAACTTATCAACTTTATCTTCCAGCATATAAAAAATAGCTTTATCTGAAAGCCATTAAGAGAGAAATAACTTGTAGCCACCTCCTCTGCCCACCATCCTGTGCTACATATTCCAGAGCAGTCACACACCTGCATGTGTGCCTACATCCCAGTTCAGCGGGCTGAACCACACCAGGTTCAGCATTGCTCTCGCTGAAGGCAACAAGAATTTCATCACTGGGTCAAATTCTCACTGCCTTCCTCACTTGAGAAATTTCACTGAAGTTAATGGGCCAAATTAATCACTGGCATAACTCCATTGACTTCACCGAGGATCAATTTGATTCAATAGGACTATTCTCTTCAGTAGACTAGGACTGGATGCATGGACTTCAATGGGAGCAAGATGGGGAACATAATGAGAAATCCAGATCATTTATTCTTCAGACTTTGCAAAGACTGATTTAAATTGACTTCAGAAAACACACATTGTAGTAAGACATGTACATGTGTGTGGCCCCGCTCTCATGTCACGAGCTCAAAATTATTAAACTGTGTTGCAAGTGCAGGTACTACATACTATACTAGTGATTTCCAAAGCCCTGTTAAATTTCTTAACACACTACTCCAGTAAACAGTCTTCTAAAAAAATGTTTATGTGGTGAAAGGACTATAAAGATTCAGACTAGAACATTTTGCTACTTGGAAAAATCAGACAGAAAATGCAGATAAAACTAGCTCCCCTAATATAATTAAACTTGTTTTACTTATTGTAACAGATGCTACAGTATGACCTCTACAAATAATAACAAAAAATGGAAAAAATTCACAGTAGCAGATTGCAATTTTCCTGCCACTTCACCTACTTCAGGGTATGTGTTTTTGGAACCTTTTCAAAGGGAAAGATTTTTCATACAAATCTTTCACAATTGTCCAAATTGGAAAAAAAGGTTCAAAATTGCTTACTCTTTTTCTCTACGATACAAAGTATTAAACTATTCTATTGAGTTTCCAAAGCCCTCAGGAAAAAAAATCTGTTTACATTAGAAGGCACATCTTTGTCAACAAACAAACAAAACAATGGAAATGTCTTTCTTCAGTTTAGGACACCACACCCCCCTCCACCACCCAGTAATTAATAAGGATATAAAATAAGCAGAACAAAACTGGAAAAAACAAAACAAAACAAAACAAAAAAACCCAAAACAAACAAAAAAACCTGGGTAATTTAAAATAATTTTTGTCTCTTTGGACTCCTTTATGGTGAGGAAAAATATCTGGGGACAACACTGTAGCTCATTTTAAAAGCTCAGCTATTCACCCTTTATAGAAAAATAAGTGTAAACCATCAAACTACTCCAAAGGTAATTTGGTAACAGTGCTTACAAAGAGGAAAGCAGAAAAGACAGCACTAAGACTGCAGGAAAGATTCTTTCTTTATGGTGCAGTGACAGCCTTGTAACTTCTCCATTATGATGAGAACCACAGCATAAAGATTGCATTATCATCTGTGGTTAACTGTCAAATGCATTTTAATGCTTTATTCGGGAGAGCTAAGTTAAAGACAAAACAATCCTCTTCTTCTTAATCTATCCATCTTTGAGAACGTAAATACAGCTCATACTTGTGTGTCAGAGTGTGGGGAGTTAACTGTATTCTTTCAGCTTCATGTAAATTCCTGAAGATCAGAGAGCTGAGTAAACAATATTTTGATGTAAACAGATTATCAACATGAGAGGAATGACCGTCTGGTCACCCGTGGGGGTTTATTCACTTAACACTTCCACCCCATAAAGACAATTGTGTGCAATCAATGCATATAGGGCCTTTCACTGGGTTGCTAAGTGATACGTAGTGTCAACAGAAAAATGCGTGATGTACAGAAGGGCTGCTGAACAGCCAGGAAAAAACAACACACACGGATGATATTTTAAACTTAATTCAGTGCGTTATGAAGATTGTGACAGGCTCAGTGGCTGACCAGAAAGCACTTCAAAAATTTGACTTTATAAAGTTGGATCTCCCATGTGTGTAAAGAGTTTAATTTGGTAACAAGTGAATCACAGTGCAGAACAGTAGCTGGTTCAAATAGGAAAAGCCAACCCAGCAGGGAAGCACTGAATATTCATTCACTGGAAGGCACAGCAGTCATTTTACAATCCAGGCTTCAATATATGAGCAGATCGTTTGTCTAAGATTGTATATGCATTCTCTCATTTTCCTCATCTCTGGAAACTATTTTAGTAAAAGCCCAGAAGCTGTTTTCAACAGTTTCTTCAGAATTTCTAAAGAAAGGAAAGAAAGTTGAATGGCATCACATTGCCCCATACAACCATGAAAACCTGTTTTGTGGGACATTCTTGAAACCAACCCAGAAAGAAACCCTTAAGAGGTTTTGTATTTATTTACCCATTCTTTCCCCACCACCCACTTGATAGGTTTTATATTCAAATGCAAAATATATCTGCCTTTGTTCTAAGGATTCAGTCTGATTTTGGTTTGATTTACAGAACAAATCCTGAGAAATCCAAATTTTATTTTCTAATAGCTGCACACAGTACACAGAAAGCTTCCAATCCTCCAAGCTTTTCTAAATCACTTGTGATGCTAGTTCAGCTTACTGTCGCATTCAAAGGTTCCTGAGAGACCACAAAGCTTTGACCAAATACGTTGCTTGCTGGATCACTAATGCTATTTTCTACAGAATACGTTTCCCAAACTTGCAAAATGTTTTTCTTACAAGATGTTGGTGAGCTCTGTGTTCCCAGACTGCTCCTGACAATACGTGGTGACAAAAGTGATTTTGAGTGGATTAACCATAACTCAGTCATATGTATCAGACAGGCCTAGCTAAGCTTGTGAATCCCTGAGCTTTCAAAAAGATAATTTTTATTAATTTATAAAGGGTTTTTTTTCTTCAAAGGGATTTGTAGTTAACATATTTTGGGAGGATTTTACATGAGTGTGAAAACATTTTATTGAGAGAACCTTCTGAAATGCTGCCTAGGTTCAGGTTAATGACGATTGTTGCCAGAGTTTCTGAGCTACAGGAAACCAAATGGTGACCTATTCAGAAAACTCAGCTTCCTAAATGCATTTGTAGACATCAGCCCTGGACACACAAAGCAATACCAACTTTAAATATGCACAAAGCTCCTCTGAACACAACAGGGTATGTTGAGTCCACACAGAAATACTTAATATGCTATTGCTAATAGTTATATGGTTCCTATTTGGGTAATACCTAGCAAGTAGGCACATGGCATATTTACTCTATGAAAAGACAGAAAACTGGAGATGGTCTCTGCCCTGAAGAACTTGCAATATAGTTAGGCAAACCAACTGAGAAAAGGATGTAACAAGGAGTATCAGGACCTGACTTAGCATTCTTTAAAAAAATTACAGAGAAGTCCTTCTACTGGAAGGCAGAAAAGTACTGACAAAAAAGGAATCAACCTGTTCAAGAACAGAAAAATAATTATGTTTGGGGATCATTTCAGTAAATCATCTCCTAAAACAGCCAGGTTGCTGGATTTCTAATTTGAAAACATAACAAGTCAAAAAAGAGACGTTTGGAACTCTATCTTTGGAAATTCACCTGGGTATGTGACAGTTTTGAGGATGGTAAAAGTGAAGTTCCTTAAACAATCAGCTTGTAGCTGAATTTGAATTAATAGGTTGGGTTTGTCTCCTAATAAAAGTAACTCATAGAACATTATTTCTTTTAATACTAATAAGTACTTATTAACCTCAAAATAACCCAATAATTCATCAATAATAATAAAACTCAACCCCTGAATCAGGAACTGAGTTTTATTTTCATCCTTGAAGAATTATTAGATTGCCTGGAAAACAAGTATAAAAAGACTTGTCTTCCACATAAGGAACTCCCATTCTGGTCAGAAAAGCTCTATACAAAAGCTAAAGTTAGAATATCTGCCTTATATACTGGAAAAAAATCCCCAACCAATCAATCCCTCCTTCTTCTCCTCCCAGTTTTGAAGAATTAACAGGAAAAAGAGGAAAAGGCACAACCCACAAGTATAGCAAAGCTTTCATCATACACAGCAGTTGCCTCAGTGTAGCAAACAGAACGCTGCTCCAGAGAGTGAAGTAAATGGGACTGAGCACAGTTTCTGCTGATAAGCTGCACACAGTCTATGGAAACGTCTCACAGGCTAGCAGCAAAGTAAATTCTTCTAAGGGACCAGCAAATTCTCGTACTACCTGGAGCTGTGTAAGTGGTATAAACCACCAGTCTGGATTTTGCTAGTTCCAGGCCCCTTGGGCTGTCTGACATGAAGGCAACACAGGATCCTACCTCTTTATACCAGTTCTTCTACAATTAACAAGTCATAAATCAGAGCTGCTGGAAGAGGTGGCTCTGGATTATACCAGGGACAGAATAATTTGGGAATAAACTAGCTATATCTTTAGCTCAGACAATGTCTGGATAAAATAATTTTCCTTGGTTAACAATAGTACTCTGCAATATTAGGAAATAAAAAGTGTCTTTCTATGTTTACTTATCACTGTCACTTGACACATTTCAAGCCTTGTTTGAGAAGCCTGCATCTAAGAGTTGCTTCACTAGACAACACTTATATTGGACATCAGTATTTACTTACAATCTCCTTGATTACAGTTTATAATGCATGGAGTTGCAGGCTCTGTTCCAGCTTCATTCCTGCAGCCTCACAAATTTTGACATTCTGCTTATCCTAGTTTTCACGTTTCTGTCTTTCTAGATGCTGTGTTAGAGAGCAACTCAATTAACAGGAGGAAAGGACTCATTCAGTGCTAAGCTCTGAAACATAGTGCAGAGAAGGCAGGTTATTCAGAGAGGAAGGCTTAGAGGGGTAGGACTCTTGTAACATGTTCTCTGAACTCCAAGGACATAGGGATTTGTCTGAGATCAGTGAGAATATATATACCATGGAGATGCCACGTGAAACCAAAAATTGTCTTTCTGGTGGTTTGAATTGAAGTTCCCAACATGGAATAAGCATTATTCAGTTAAAAATATTTTTCTCTAAGCAAAATATTTCATTTTTAAAATCACATTGGAACATGCTCAACTATGTATTTTTCTTGTTTTGTTACTGTAAATGAAGATGAAACAGAGAGAAAAACAGAACAGGAAAGAAGTATGAAATGGACATTTTTTCTTTTAAAAACTTTTGGAAAAAATGGACACCAGGGGAATTTAATTCACTAAAATTATTCCTCAGTTTTCCATCAGTTTTAATCACTGTCTGAATGCTGTATCTGCTTTTAACTTCCACAAAAGCAAACTTGGTTTATGCTAGCGGTACATAAGCTAATGTGTTTAATGCTGAAGTAGACTCACCTGCTCTTGGACAAAGTATGTTCAACTTTTACATATTTTTTTAAGTTTGAAAAGAAGCCAATGACCCTGACAGCAACTGTAACACACATGAGCTACCAGTTTAATCTGCCTTTTCCTTAGCTGAGAAGTGAGCTCCCAAAAGTACGTTTTATTTTACGTTATACAGCAAACTAAGGACTTCATTCTGCCTTTATCAGCAGATGTTTTGCTTTTGGCTAAAACAAAACTAAAATGGGTCCAAAGTTACAAATTTATTCAGTCTTTTATTTCTTGAGTCAGCATGTTGCTACTTTGAACACCTAAGTGTAGGTAATTGCATAGTCAAGTAGCAATTCAAATAGGCTTTGTTTAAGTGTGAGATTGCACTGTGTAATGCAAATTAATCTTAGCAACACCAATTGCAGTCTGAACTGCCACCTCCCAATCAGAACATGAGAAAAAAATGAGAAATATTCCTATCCAAGAGTCTCTAGAGGCTCATTCCAAGCAGGTTGTTCTTTCTAACACAGAACGTCTCTAATACAGCCTCAGGATCCCCAAGACTCAACGAGCAAAAGTTGTGAGTCTCAATGGGCTTGTTCACCTGGAAAGGTCTGTCAAGAAAGGCCAGCTGCTGCTGTGACTGCTGCAGCGACTGCCCCTGCATTGTCACGTATGCAAGGTCTCACCAGCACCTGGACTGTTGCTCTTCTTACTTTGGTTTTTAAGCAAACTTGGACAAGGCTGCAGACGCCTTGCAGAGTGGAGAATGGTTCTCAGCACCACTGCAGTCAGGGAGTTCTGGCTTAGTAGGCAAGATTAAACCGTCTAACTCCTCCACCCATCCCTCTCCATCCTCTTAACATACAAACCAAAAGGCTTACTGCAGCTACAAGGAGCATCTCCCCAGGGATGCGAACTTTGGCACTATAGTTGCTTGGAGGAAATTTCCTAGCAAGAGAATGGGGGTTTTGATCTATTTCCATTTAGCAGGAATTCAGCAATAAAATGCTCATTTTACCTTAAAGCACTGATACAATTAAGTTCAGACTAGCTGAAGTACCAGGCCAAACTCAGCAACATTGCTAGACAATAGATGAGACTTAAGCTTGACATATATTAACAGGTAGCTTGAAAAGCTGGAGTAGAAATCTTGGACATTGTAACTGTTGTTAGGACTGACTGCAGCTGATTAATATTGGAACCTGAGCAGCAAGGGCTTAAGTGGAGTTGTCTCGGGGGAACATTTGGACAGCACTAGATTACAGCAACCAGTCTTGGGGAAATCTATCCTCAAAACATTCTCAAACCCCTTGTCACAGGAAACAAAGGAAATGTTTGCTACTAATTTCTGAGTCTATGGACAGATGAAAGGACCGTACAAGTGTGTTTCAACAATACTGAAAAGCTTTTCCATATAAAGTAGCCAATTTACTGTTATGGTTGCACTTAAGTCAATTAAAATGTTTTATTTGCAAGGATTTGAATCTCTTACCTTCATTAACATTTAGCAGTAAATGGGAGAAAAAAGGTAAATAAAATATTATCTGGCTTTTTAAAGGTCATTGCAGCTTGATCATTATAAAAACCTAGCTAGGAACACAGAGTATTCCCCTTTGTGTGGACTTAATACAACTAGCCAGTGCAGAACAGCATCAGTAGAAGACAGCAAACAAAAAGCCAGTGGCTGGAGAGTCTATAATGCTGGTGCTCAATACGTCCTTAATTACAACCACCCTTTGTTCAACTGACTTGCAATAATTTTCTTTTTTCCTTAAACCTCCCATCATAAATCACCCTCATCACAGAGCATTTAACTGATGCACCTATTCTTAGCACCTGCTTTTAAACAACCCTAGGCTAGCAATCCAAACCGATGAAATTACATACCTAATAGTTTGCATGCCTTTACCAAAGGAATAGTCAGCCAGGTTCTGGAATCTGGGTCCTACCCAGGCTGGAGGGTGCTTAGGAGGGCAACCCCTCCATTGTAATTAGGCAGTTATTGCAGTACCTTACTTCAAGAGCTTTCCTATTTCTGTTTATTAAAAAGAATAACATGACATTCAAAATTCATTGTCACAAACTTTTTTTAAACTAAGGTTTTTATTATTTGTAAGCAGATGTAAAACTAATGATGCAGGAAGGCCCTGTGTTTATAACATATAAAAAAAATAGACTAGACTAGAAAACTAAGAAATATTTGTGCTCCTGTGGGAAAACATTTATTCAAACACATAGTTTACATTAAGCTTACTTCTTTCCCTTTCCATTTTACTACAGCCGTGACTGCTGATAGTGAAAGAAAAATAGAAATTCTCCACAAACCACAGAATTACCATAGCAAAATGCCACTCGGCAGAATACATGGAGTTATTTTCCATCATATCATTGTCCTTGGTAAACAAATTATCTTCAATGCAAAACTACAAATAAAAGCTCACAACAAATCAGTTCTTGTCTAACATAAGGGTTCAAATGCAATGTAGCTAGAGAGTTGAAATGCTGCAAATATCCATTCTGAAAGCACACCGAAAACTACTCCCCCTATCCCCAAGGCCAGAGAAAAGTAGTACCTTAAGAACCTTAAAACTACAGCATCTGAGAAACTTTCATGACAAGTTGACATAATCAGTCAAGAATCCTACAAGCAACTGAACATCCCAAATCACATCACATGAATCAAGGAACACAAGTTGCAAAGAAATTCAACTTTACCATATTATTCTAAGTAAGCTCATCAGTGATCAAAGCTGCAACAGTACCAGACCAACTGCAGAACAATGCCTAAGCTACCACATGCAAAATGGGTCAGGTCCCTTGGGGAGCGGACAGAGAGCAGCCCCCATGGATGGGAGATGGGCACCTGCCCAAAGAGCCCATCAATTTGCAGAAGAGCTGTGACCAAGCACCAGACTAGATGCATAGAATTTGGCTCA
>VZTL01049641.1:14820-35406 GCA_013400535.1 Scopus umbretta | reverse complement strand
TTTTTTTTTTTTCCTTCTTCTAGTCTTTACAAGCCTGGCTTGGTGCTTGCTTGAAACTCTGCAACACCGTGTGTTTCATTTGGTGCCATCCAACCATGCAAATCAGCAGCAGCCTTGTTTTCTGTCACCTTCCTTATGTCAGAGGTTCCCGTTGTGCCTCTCAGGAGGTACAAGACATGGTGTATGGAGAGATGCAGATGGTCCTGAAGTAGCTCTGCTGGTCCTGCATGCTGCAGGGACACAAACCAGTTGGGTTTCGGAAGTTCCGTTGGAGGATCATACCCAAGCTGGTGCCACCTGCTCTCAGCACCACCTTCTATCCAGGCGTGTCGGTGGCTTCTGGAGCCCAAGCTGGCCCATGCCCCTGTAGCTTTGGGTGGAAATACAGATATTTAGTGACAGGTGGTACCTGACTGGGTAGACATGGTCTCTGATGAGTACAGCATGGTGTGGACAGCAACTGAAACCCACTTCCAGCAGGGTGGTGACATATTCCAGAAGACCGGGATGCTGCTTTAATCCCTTAGGTGCTTTTAAAGAAATAGCATTCTGTCAGGGAGTTTGGGATGCTCAGGAGAAAAAGAAGTCCATTAGCTCTAGCAGTAGGTGCTGACATCTCGTGCATTACTCAGGTAAATGTATTTTTAGGTTCTTTTTGGCATCTCTTTCTTGCAGAGGTCACGGTGCTCCTCGATACAAACACCCGCTTTCTAATTACGCTCCTCTGTCTGCGTTGCTGGGTCTTTTAGCAGATTTGCCACTTCAGACCTGTCTCTAATCACCATGGAGATGAAGAGCAGCCGTAAGCAGAGCCTAAGACAGGCACTGAAATCCTTCCAGCGTAGCTCACCCACCAGCCCTTTCTGGACCTTTCATGCATCAGATGAGCCACTAAGGAGACAAAAGCAAGGTGTGACTCCTCTGGATTGTGAAAGAGCCACCATGTAGGGCTGGGGGTTGTGCCTGGGTGAAGAGCAGCATCCTGAATTTCACCGGGATTTACCACGTGCCCGGGATGTCGCAGGGCTGGGAGGTGCCCCGGGGTGCAGGAGGGTGCTGCTCGCCTCCCACAGGGGTAGGAGGTACCGCTGCAGCAACTTGCTGGAGCTGTGCAAGGCTGCAGACAGACATGTGGCTTTCTGGTCGATGAGTCAGGTGTGCGTACGTGATGTGGAGCCTCCGGAAGGCTGATGTCTGCCGTGGAGCAGCTGGTGGGCTCCACTCCGCCTGAGGACACTGCCATCAGGCTGGCCTGAAAATACAGGTTTGCAGGCAGTGAATTTTTCTTTGCTTTCTGCTGTTTCACTGTCGTATTCCTTTGACATGAAACAGATGAAATGAAACAACTTTTTCTGCAATATTCTACTTTATTAAAATCTCTACGCAGCGTATGAGCTGGGGAGGTAAGTGGTCCCCTGAAAGACTAATGCAGTTTTCTTATTATACTTGGACGACAGCCTTCCTACCTCGCTATTCTTGGGAGACAGCATTCACATCTCACTCAACACAGCAATTTACAGGATTTGAGGGAGGGGGGGAAGTTAGCCAACAAACTTGACATCATTTTTCAGCAGTTACCGTAGGTCATTTCAGAATTTGGAGAGTCCCTTCAATCCGTAGCTTAAATTATGAAGTATAATCTAAAGGGAAATCGACCCAAACCTACAAGGTCTCACTGGATTCCTGGACACTAATTCAGGCATCAGCTGCTCTGTGGTACACATCAAATATGTGAAAATCATGTTGGTTACTTAATACCCACTATGTGAAGGAAAAAAAAAAAAAAGCATTGGTCCAGTGTTTACAGATAAAGATCCAGACATTGCATGGTAGAACGGAGCTGAATTCCTTATATTGTGGCTCATCCGTGTTCAGGACTACAAAGTGGTCTACTACTATGCAACAGCCATAAATATTATATATTTCTGAATGGATTTATAACACAGGGATGAAGATGGTAATATAAAAAATGTTATAATACCACTGCATAAGGTATGGTAAAAATTCATCTGGAAAACTGGCTAGAATTTATGACATCTCTGCTCAAGAAAGAGAGGTATAAACTGGAAGGAGACTGGAAATATTATTTCATTGAGGAGCCTAGAAGAGCTTGGTTTGTTCAGCCTAGCAATTCGAAGGGTTATGATCACTCCCTATGCGTTAGAGGAGGAAGAGCAGTTATTCAAGCTCCAACTTTGGCACAAGAACATAGATATAAACTGGCTCTGAATGCATTCAGGCAGGAAATTGGAAGAAGTTTCAAACCATCAGAGGTGTAAGGCTTGGCGGCAACCTGCCAACAGGGAGAGCGATGGGTAAAAACCCAAGACTGAGCTCCATAAATTACAACATGATTAGAAAATGTGGTTTCTTGTAATAGCAGTCAGCTACACAGGATGGTCAAGAGGCTCCTGTGCGCTCTAATCCTGCTTGGACTGGACCTCAATGAGAAGCTGTCTTATGGCAGAAGAGGGACTTCTCTTCTGGAAGATACGGATGCAGATGGGAATAGGAGAGGTGGTTGTACGGGATGTGGGCTTTGAGAAATACTCTTTTTTACTGCCTGCCGTTCAATGGTCGGCTAAAGAAATAAAGTGTGAAAGCCTTGAAATGGGCAGACACCAGCAGAAACGTGTCCTCAGCAAAGCAAAACCCCAGACTGGGGCTGGCTGCGACGATGAGGGAAGGCGATTTTGGGAGCCAGTTTGTCTGCTGGGGCTGGCAGTCCGACAGCTGATCCTCCTTGCACTGACATAAGTGTGAGGGCAGATGCTTAAAAATAAGTACTTTTATGATATGTTTTTCATATTTTTAGGCAAGGCATGTGTAAATACATGTGAGCGCGCAGCCTTGAATTCCTTGGGCCTGTGGTTTGGAGAAATCCAAAGGGGTTATGGCATGCCAGCTTGAAGTTCTGAATGCAAGGGATTTTTGAGGATTTCTGTCTTTATTGTGTCTCAATAATAGGAGCAGCTGGTTATGAGCACAGATTTCCAATTAAACAAAAGATGGGTCTCTACTTCAGCTGCAGTGTGGCTTTCTGCATGGCTCCAGCATGCCAACATTCAAGACCCTTGTATATGCCATAAGAACTTAATTCCCTCTTGCTGTCAGCACAGTTGCTCTGATCGAGTCCCTTAAAAAGCTATGAACTTCTCATCTGAGCTAAACTTAGTAGCATGAAGGTTCAGGGGACCATTTTCCTCTAAGGCGGCCGTTAGAGCTCGGACCTCGAGAGCTTTGCAGTGTGATTTGAAACTCCTAGCTGTCGTGGAGCATTTATTGAGGGGCTAGCGTAAGTGTTGATTCCTGTTTGGGATCTTTTGCAAGACCTAGAGCAAGGGCCTGAGTTCTAAAACCTCTGAGCTTCATCAGTTGCTGTTCAGGTCACAAAGTGAGGAAAGGAGAGCAGAGATGAACCTCCACTGAACACGCATTTACACCTTACCTAAAGATACCCACTTTCACCACCTTGGTGTGGTAGAAAGTACACGATCTGGGCCAGTCATCTCTGGGGGATGTGTGCCTCCTTCTGCCTATGTGTCACAATCAAGTGCATTTTACCTTCTTGTCCTTTCTTGAGCCTTGTAAGTTCACCAAACGGTTTCACTCCTCAGGAGACTGAAGTCTTGCATGCGGCAAGGAAGGAACGAGATGAACGAAAGCAGCCCTGGGCCCCAAGCCTGCCTAGTAGTGGGGAGCAGATAAGCTACTTTCTGGCTAGGTAGAGGAAAGACAAAAGTCTTATGAAAAGCTCTGCTTTCCCTGGTAGATCCTGAGAGCAGAGCGTGCCAGATGGGGAGCTGAGGGGGGTGAAGAGGAGCTGGAACTCATGCACGCCGGTGCCAGAAGCTGCAGCCGCCTCTAGCTCTACCCCCTTGCACACGTGTGGGATGTAGTATTTTATCCAAAAGCTGCATTTCAGCACATTTTTAAAAGCTCTCCAATTTCACTTTGAGGTAGCATAAGTCCATCACCTCCCCAGTGAACTCTTTCAGTATCTAAATAGCCTGGCAGTTAGCGGCTCTTATTTCAAGGCTGGAGCTGTCTAAATCCAGCCTCCAGGCATCAGACCGTGCCGAACGCTTGCCAGCAGGATGGAGCAGCAGTCCCCCACACGAAATGCTTTTTCCGTGTGCGGTGCCTGTGCTGTGTGACTTGGGGGAAGCTGGGGTGGGTTAGGAGCTCTTGGAGCTATTCCCTCTGCCCTGGAGTGGAGCGGATGGAGGAGGTGTGAGTGTGTGCAAAAAAAATACAGGGCAAAACCGCAGGTCTGGGCTTTTGCTCCGTTTCTGTGTCCTGGGGTGTTTGCCTGATCCTTGTGAGCTGATGGAAGCTGTTAAAATTATTCAATCCTTGAACAGTCCTGTTATCAGGGAGGGAATCAGCTGCTTTTGGTGGGCCACAGAAACAAAACCACTCACCTGATGGGGTTTGCTTGGTTCTTAAATTTGAAGTAGCCGTGTGGCGGGCAGCAGAGGTAAAGGCAGGGGAAGAGCAGGGAGTGGAAAAGACGACAGAAATCCCAGACTATACAATATAAACTTGTCCTGGAGCTTTATTCCAGCGTACAATTACAGCTTTTCCTTGTTGCGGCGTTATTCTAGTATGCCCCCCCGTGCCATATAAATACAAGAGCATTTTACGTGGCAGACCCAGTGGAATTATCAGCCACGATCAATGCAGCAGATCATCATTATAATTGCTGGTGCTCTACGGGACTCTGAGCGGTGGGAGAGTGGCTCTGCCGGTCAGTACCTCGCAGCACAAAGACTACTCTGAGATGCTTTTGAAAGCACTGTTTCTGGCTCCTTTTCATCCAAATTCGATTTCTGCTTAAAAAAGAAAAATCATGGCATGTGCTTTCACAAGTCTAAAACTTGTGGATGTACGGCCTTCATTCAAATGTTCTTCTTTGATGCCAGCAGGAAGCAATGTTTCCGCGGGATCTCTTACAGACCAAGAACTGCTCCAAAGGCTTGGCAGGAATGGATGTCGTTCTCAACTGGTGAGCAGCAACGCTCAAGCGGCTCGGCTGCCGTTAGCCCTGGGAGAGAAGCGCACAGAGAGCCGCAGAGCGTGCCAGAACAAATAGCACTTAGGAAAATGATTTTTCCTTTGTTCCCTGCCTTTGTCCCTGCGACTCGGGAGTGGGTTTCCGAAAGCAAATCCAGTGTTGTGGGGCACCGGACCGCTCGGCGCCGGGGATTGCCTCGGCCTCCCGCCGCCACATGCCGGCACACAGGCGCGTTCATGGATCTGGGGATAACAGTCTTCTCCCAGCCGGGGCTGCGGGGTCCTGGGGGGGACCCTGGCTCCCTCCCTGGTGCGTGCCTGGCTACATCCCCATGCTCGGCAGACCCGGCCAGAAGTTCCCGCTCTCCTCTCCGTTTCAGAGCATCTGGCCTTGCTGCAAGGATTGTTTTTGCTTCAAGAAATAAATAAGAGCTTTGTATCCTAACGGCCATGGAAAAGGAGGACGTGCTAGTCTCGGGCCAAAGCACACTGAACCCGCTTTCCAGTTTCACACGTGCTGTCATCTGTGGAGCTCGTGTGTGAGCCTACGTGCACAAGCACTTGCAACATTTTGCAGGCACGTTGAGAGGATTATTTGCGTGTGGCTTGTTTGGGGTTTTTTCCTCTTTACTTTTCCAAGGGCGGCCAGCAGGAATGAGAGAAATACTGAAGATACCAGATTTGTTTCTCTGTTGATTTTAAGCGCTTGATGTAAAATATCATTTAATGCCTGGCGTGCAGTTAAAAGCTGGCACTGGGGAGGAGTGGGCGAGCCGCAGGAGCAGCCCCGCTCGCCCAGGCCAGCACAGGCTTGTCGGAGCCGCTGGCCGCCTTCCTCCCGCTGCAGCCAAAACTCGTGGGAGCTCACACATGGCGAGCCGGGGGACAGGGCCACAAGCGAGCGTCCACGCACAGATGCAGCGGCAGCCGCTGCTCCGCGTATCCTTGCACAGGCAGCTCCCCACGCCAGCCTGGTACGGTGGCATGGCGTGGACTGCTGGGGCCGTGGGACCCCTAGCGTGGTCCCAGGGGAAACGATGCTCTCCTGGGCCGGGGGGCGGGGGGGGGATGTTGGAGAATATCGGTGTGCCTGGATTTTGAACAGACTCCACTGCATGGGATGTGCTGTGCCTGAGCGGTGGCTGACCCACCAAGCTCCCCTTTCTGGGGATATCTGTGTTCAGGCACTCTGCTGCACACAGGCCAGCATGTACTGCCCCCACAAGATCTTTGCAAAAGCCTTGCAGCCAGTTTTGCAGTTTGTTTGGTTTCATGAAAGTCAGGCGGGATTGCCCAGCTGGATGTGCCGGAGCTGTTATGGCTGAGCAAGTCAGCACCCATCAGCTCAGCCACGCCAGGACACCGCGTGCTCCTTTGTAGTCCATCCCAGCCGTACAGTCATCCCAAGCAGCCCGGTTTGGTGGGTGCTTTTGGTAGGGGTGTTGTACTCGGGGTGAGTATAACTGAATGCTGTTTCCCAACAGCAAGTCATGCCAATAAGAAACATGCTATTTCCCCTCCGCCTCCTTTAATTCATTGATCAAAGAGATCCTTCATCAATGGCTTAAATTCACAGGTTGTTTGCAAACATTTCCGCCTAGGAGAAGGTGTAAGACTTTGCCCACAAAGGTGCTGGCATGGGTTTTGTCTTTGGTCACTTCTGGGACCTCCAGGAGAAGATGCAGCCCTGCCTTTATTTAGCAGGGATGGGGAGGTTTGTGAACTGTCAAAGTTAAACTGGAAACACACCCCAAACCTAGGAAGACTGCAGAATACAAAGGCATTTGTAAACTAATGTAATTACTTTCCTCAGTGCCTTTGAATAAAGTTGGCTCCACTATAAAGGCTTTTTCCTACCCTTGTTTTACATTATGTTCTTTCCTTTCTCCTGGTTTCTTTCTTTTTTAATTTCTACCTTCTCCCTTGTGCCCTCCCCTTTTAGCTCCAAGCAGCTGTTAATTTCCAAAAATGTATATCAGTTTTCTTTAGCAAAATTTGGTGTTTGGACATTTTCCTTTTCCTGGGAAGATGGATATCTGCTGCGCCAGCTTCTTGCGGCACAGCGCCTGTCCGAGTGCCTGGGAGACCTCTCCGGGGCAGGATGGGGCTTGCCTGGCCGGCTGGCATGCCACAACACCCAGCACTCACAGCCAGCCTGGCTTCCAGCGTGCTGGCCAGCCTGTCCCCGTGGCATCGGGGCCCCTGATGTTGTCTGAAGCTTTATTTTAACTCAGCCTGATGTTTTCCATGTTCCTCCGGCGTTTCTCCCATCCAGATGTGAGCAGAAGTCAGAGCGAAGAGGGCTAAATGGGGAAACTGAGGACGAGACCTAGCCCGGCCCCACACGTGGCTCAGGTGTGTTAATGATGCTTGTTAGGGTAATCACGGGCAGAGCAGATCTGTTGTGAGGGGAAACAGCAGGATGTGGACCTGCTGTGTTGCACAGCCGAAGTATTTAATAATAAAACAGTTAAAGATAGCAAATGATTTAAAAGGGATATGTTATCCGTCCTGGGTCATTGCCCCGGCCTGTTTTCCTTATCTGGATGCAGCTCATGTTGCAGAGCCCGTAAGGTCGGTGAGGAGACGTCCGCCGGTGCTTGGGAGGTCTGCATCGGGCCCTTTGGCTGCGGTGGCCCTGCAAGGCTCCCTAGCTACAAAGGCTTGTGCATGCTCCAAACCGGAGCTGAACGGAGGAGGAGTTGTTTTCATGGATAACAGTGACCTTTTGTACAAAAGCAAAGTGCAGACTGAGCAGTTTTAGTTGTCCAGTGAGTTAATATCTTCTGCAGGCCTTTTCCCTGAAAAGCCGAATTCATCTGAAAATCCCCCTTTCCTTCTTCATTTTTCCTTATTGAGCATCCCGACTGGGCTGTGCTAGCCCGGCTGCTGGACGCTCACTCGTGGGGTGGCAAACGCTGTCAGCAGCCAGCTGAGCACAGAGGCAGGAGACGCTGGCAGCCTGTGACCCCGTCCTTTCTGGCCTCGGGTCTCCCGTCCGGAAAGCCGGGCACATCCCACAGGGAATCAGTGATGGATGAGACAGTGTATTTGCACAAGGCTGGATTAACGTCAGCCTGGGCAAGGGGCATCCTTCTGCTCTTCATCTGTACTCTGGCTGGACCTTTCAGGATAGGAGTGATGCCGCAGGTGAAAGGATCTGTGCATCCCCCTGGTTCAGGTTGGTCCTGAGGAGGGACGGTGGATGTACAGGCAACAGCGGAAGAAGCTATCGACAGTCATAAGGAAAGGGTTTTCTCCCCACGAGATGTCCCAGGGGCACTGGGCAAGGACTGGCAGCTGCCAGTTCCCTCTATAAGCACCCCTGCAGAAGGTCCACTTGGCTGATGTGCATCCAAAGCAAACTTTTCGGGTTATTTCAGGCAACAGAACACAGGTTGGAGCCTGTTATATTTATTTTGTTTTGCTTTTCAAACCAAATTGCCCATCCCTGCTGAGTTATGTTGCTGGTTTGATGGGAGCCAGTTCCCGCGGACCTGCTGAGACTAAATGGAAAACTTCCCAGCGGAAGCAGGAGCGGAGCTGGGCACGTACATCCTGCTGCACCGGGCTCCGGGAAGACAGCGCCCGGGCTGCTGATGGAAAAGCTCACATCCCTGCTTTTCGCCCAGGGTGAGCGTCTCGCAGCTCATTGCTTTAGGGACCAGAGCAGCGTGATGGAATTTGGTGGCTCTTCAAAAAAAAAAAAGTAATTTCTAGTCTCTGCCAACTTCAAGGACTCAGTGGGCAGAAAAACTTCGTTGCAAGGAAAAAAAACCCAAACCAACCAACCTGAGCACAGGGGAGAGCGAGCAGCCTGTCCACACGTGAGGAATTTGGCAGCAGAAGTCAGTAGGCATCTGCACCAGCCGGGAAGGTGCAGCATGGCAGCGCAGTAGCCTGGCAGCCCAGTAAGAGCTATGGCAGCTGGAGCATCACCGGGAGATTTCCAGCTGGAAGCTCTGCTACGGACAAGCTGAATGAACTCAGGGAGCTCATTTAATGTTGTTATGCTGCAAATAGTCCTTTCCAGTGTATATATTTGCTACCTCGTGTAGCATGTCATAAGAATTCAAGTGTTTTTAATGTGCTTTGATGTCCCTGGATGAAGGATGCTCTATAAATGCAAAGTAAGTATTCTAATATAAGTCGTTTGTTTCTTTTTAACATAACAAAATCCTTAGCAGCCTTTCTTTCTTTCTTTGACAGTTTCCATAGCTGGTGGGTCTGTTTCTGCTGCACCTTAGCAAAACAAAGTTAGGGTTTCGCAGTGGCGTATGCTCAGTGTGTTCCTCGGCTTCATGACCCGACCAGTTCCCTTGCCGTCAGCACTGCAGAGTTACAGGCGGAAATCTGCTAAAAATCTCGCTTTCCTCAAAACCTGACGATGGGGAAAGGTGGATGTTAGGGTTGGTTTGGGGAGGAACCGTAAATTGAGAAGAAAAGCGATTGCAAGCACTGGAGCAGCTCTGCTCGCAAGTAGCTCTGAATGAGACCAGGGAGCGAGCTGAATGCAGAGTAATTATTCCTGCATAATGCCAGTTTTGGATATTTATTCTGGAATAAAAGGTGATTTATTCCTGTTGGAGAAGTGATTTCTCCCTGTATGAGCCACCCCAGCAGCCTGCAAGCCTGGAGGCGAGCTCTCCTGCCAGCCAGCCCCATTACCTGCTTCTGTGTCCCCATCCCTCCCAGTGACCCGCCGTAGCTTGTCATCCCACAGATGCTGTGGGGTTGTGTGGGCAGAGAGGGCTTCTCTGGGGAAAGCCAGCCCAGGTGGTGCTTTCTAGGCCAAAGCCCAAAACATACAGCGAGGGAAGAAGCTGATCAGAAGTCAGTGCAAAGCAAGTGTCGTTTGGGAAAAGCCTTGTGAAAGCTGCAGGCAGTGCAGCCGCTCTGAAACGAATTGCTGCGGTGTCTGAGAGCCAAGGGAGCATCTCGGGGGGGGTTAATCCCACCGTGGCAAAGGCAGAAGGCTGCATGCACTGGGAAAATGGTTCGTATCTCTCTAGCCGAGTGCAGATTTAAGGAAGCCGTCCAGCCCCCTGCTCCTGCCCGAGCACCCGGAGGCATCCAAGGCTGCAGAGACTCCCGATCCCAGCAAGCAGCAAGAGCTTTCCCTTACCTTTACCTTTTCCTGCTTCTTCCTAAGCCAGTGAATGTCACCGTGGCCGTTGGGGAGCTGATCCTCAGCCAGGGAGTCCCATCCCGGTGCCTGGCCCAGCCCTTGAGTACGCGTCCCAGGTGTGGCAGTCGGAGGAGAGACGCTGGGATTCGGGGTGTGCTCCGTCTCCAGGCTGCCACGGGGCTTCTCCAGCACCGGGCACGCCGTGCCCCACCGCGCTGCCTTTTTAATAGCTGATTTTAATTATATGCTCTGAGACGAAAGAGAAAAAACAAGCCTTCCAACAGATTTTATCTGCTGTTTATTTTCACAAATGGCTGCAGAAGAAAAGCCTCGAGAGTTTTGATGGAGGTGGAGGCTGAGATAGCCGGCAACACGGAGGCTGCCGGGGCGCAGCCTTTTTAACTTCCCCTGCCGAGGCAGGTGCCGACACATCCCCGCAGCCGGCGAAACATGCTAACGCTATGGAGGCTGACCGAGCAAACGGTAACGAGCTTCGCCGCCTGGCCGGGGCTGCCACCCCTCTGTCTCGGTGGAGAAAAGGCAATAAAACCAAAGCAGCACCTGGCTGCGTTTCCCCGTCCGAAATCATCGGGAAGACCCGGCGCCCACTTGGCTCGGGGGGTGGCTGCTGGCCAGGCACGGGGGCACGGGCTCGGCCGGGGAGCCCCACTGCAGTCCCCTCTCTTGCTCCGTAGGTGCACCAGTACTACAGCTGCCTGCCTGAGGACAAGGTCCCCTACGTCAACAGCCCGGGAGAAAAATCTCGCATAAAGCAGCTTTTGCACCAGCTGCCGCCACACGACAATGAGGTTAGTATCCGAAAAGCGTCCTCGGACATCCGTCGGGCTGCAGGTGGGGAGGGGATGCACCTCCTGGGGTTGCTCATGGGAAGTATGGCTGGCCCTTTCTCAGCCCTTTCTGCTTTTGGGGGCGGATTTACTTGGAGTTTGGTCGTGTTGCTATTGAAATGCCATATTTGCTCCCTGCTTGGATTGTGTTGGAGGTGGGGGGGGTGGGGGTGGAGTTGTTTGTTTCTAAAGTTAGAATTTTCAAAATCATCCTTCTTCAGTTCTCTGAAATAAAAGCACTCTCTCAGCCCTTGGAGGAGGCCAAAGCCACGTTAAAACTGGCTTGAAATGCTGTTGAGATCAGCCAGAGCCAGATCCGAAGTTGCAAAAGCCTTTTCCCAAGCACTGCTTCCGACCCACCTTGGGAGTGGGAGTGCGTGTGCCGAGGAGGGGTTTTACTGGGGCTGAGCCTCGTGAGCTGGGAGAGCCTGGCAAGCCAGAGGTTGAGTCAAGACCAGTCAGAGCAAATAAACCTTCTTATACCTCGCAAGAAAGATTTGAGGCAGCAAAAAGGGCCCGGTCTTTGACATCCTGTTCTCGCCAGTGAGAACACTGGCCTCTGGTAGCCCACAAAATTTCCCTGTGTAAACAAAAAAAAAATTATTTTCATGCTGCTTTCTGAAGAAGCTGCTCTGGAAAATACGTGCAGGTAACTTGTTTGATCTAGGTCAGATTTTAACGAGTTTGCCTGTGCATGGCTGGATGCCACGGGCAAAGCGCAGTGCTGCCAGCACCGGGGGAGCTCCAGGCACCGGGCAGGGGCTTCTTCCCCTGCACCCTCGGGCCCCAACCTGCCTGCCTGCCTTCCCTGGCAGCCGCTGAAAACCCACAGCCTCCGACAACCGAAAAACATAGGAATAAATGCACATGAATGCTGCTGCTGCGGCCCGTGCTGCTGCAAGCTGGAGGCACAAGCCTGCATGTATTTTCTGCAAACTGGCAGATTTTGCATCCAGTTTCCCCTTGTGCTCGGTTTTGCTCCTTTGAAAATTCAAGGTGTGTTGGTTGCTCACGTGAATTAATCCTGCTCAGCTCCATGAGCGTGCTCTCCGAAGTAACGGAGGCTGGATCGGGCACTGGTGCTACATGTGGCCACCTTGGCTCTTCAGTCATATTCTTCACTGATATCCAACCAGTCAAGAGCTAAGCCTGCAGGATGAAAATAGCCAGGAAAACCTTACAGTCTCGTAAGCTTCGGGGAAATCGCGTCATTCATTGTTTATATCTTTTTTATAAAAATTTATTTCCTTATTACCTTCTAATGCAGACTTTTTGCATATATGCAAACTTGACCCTACTACGCTGGAAGAATAGTTGGAGTTCCCAAATAGCTTTGACTCCCTCATTTACACAGGGAAAACTGACTGCACTCTAGAAATGCCAATAAAACATTTTGAAGCAGCTGTAAGACCTCTGCCATAAGGGGAAAGCAGGAAAACTGTCAATCTGATTGCTGGTCTGGGTGAGACTCAGAGGACCCAACTTTTAAGACTGTCCTAGAAACTTAGTGCTTGGAGAGCAACCTTCCTCCTGCCCTTTCTTCTCATCTCTGCCTCTTGAAATTTTAGCCGAACCCTGGGCTGACTGAAGCCCAGACAGCGGTGTTTCTCCAGCCTCCCCTCAGTCGAGGACGGAGTCCATTTGTGTAACCCCCTTGCAGAGGTTTGCAGAGCCCATGGGACTGCGGCTCGCTGGCCGGGGAGCCAGGGACACCCGTACCACTGAGCATTGCTTGTGTTTTCTAGGTCCGCTATTGTAATTCGTTGGATGAGGAGGAGAAGAGGGAGCTCAAACTCTTCAGCAATCAAAGGAAGAGGGAAAATTTAGGGAGAGGCAATGTCCGGCCGTTCCCTGTAACCATGACAGGAGCCATCTGCGAGCAGGTGGGTAGTGGCTGACAAACGGGCGCAAGCGGGGCAGCTTTTTAATCACCGAAGTTAAGCGAAACTATCAGGAGTAGCACCCGCCCTGTGCCACCCAGCTATGAGCACTGGGGTCCGTCGGGGCGCGTGCCAGGGGCACGCTGCCGAATTTGATGTAGAGCAGTCAGGTCAGCTGCTGGCCTCATGGACAGGGCGGGGGGGAAACTGTTGATATCCTGGCCATAAAATGGGGATGAAAAGAGATTAAGGGACACCAGAAAAGAGCTGTGAATTGGCACCTTCTGCCACGGTTGCCAAAGCAGCTGGCTGGCGATGGGCGGCAGCGGGCTCGCCCACCCCACATTAAACACCGGCTTTTCTGGCAGTGCGGCGGCCAGATCAACGGAGGGGACATGGCCGTCTTCGCCTCGCGAGCAGGGCACGGCGTTTGCTGGCACCCTCCCTGCTTCATCTGCAGCGTCTGCAACGAGCTGCTGGTCGACCTGATCTACTTCTACCAAGATGGGAAGATCTACTGCGGCAGGCACCACGCCGAGTGCCTCAAGCCCCGCTGCGCGGCGTGCGACGAGGTAAGAGCCCGCTCGCCCCGGCTTCTGCCACAGTTGCTGCCCGCGGGGATGGCACAAGAGGGTTCTCCTTGCCCACTGGAGGGTGTTTCCCCTCCATCCGCCCCGACGGTTGTGGGTGCACTGCTATAGGGAGGAGTATCTGCATGGAGGCGTGCGCATGAAAGACGATGGTTTGGCTTTGCCAAGGGTTCATGAAAGCTTTTCCTGGGGGTTTCAGGTGAGCATCTCGGGGATTTTTAGTTGCAATCTGCCTAGGGCTGTTCTGAGAGGGATCGTCATCGATGTGCAGGGAGGGCTTTCCATGCAAGTTTCCAGTAACAGCACACCCCTAGCGCTGCGTGATTTTAGCCCAGCTGTATGTGGTGGTCCTCGCTTCTACTCTGCTCCCCCAGAAGAAGCCTCTGGTAGGATGGGTGACGGGTTTCCTATGAGAGGGTGGTGTTTGAGTACAGGCCGAGCTGAAATAAGCTTTAAGAGAGGAGATTAGCGGGCTATAGGAAGCTGAACAAATGGAATACAAAACGAATATAGAAAACCGTAGAGAGTCGCATCTGAGCATTTCTCAAGTGTCAATCTCTGTTTAAAATGCTGGTGAAGGAAATTGTTCTGGCTTTTAAAGTTACGAAAACCATAGTGTGGAAAACCATATGTACTATAAAATACCATGTCCCATCTATGCAAGCGTGTAATAGTAAATATCCAAAGCTATATGCACTTCAAATATAAAGAACATTGATGTATGTATCCAATCAAATTTGTAACATTACCAGTAAAAAAACAATTCCTAACCATTTGACTGGCCCTTTTTCCTCGTGGCTTAGGCTGGGTAATTTTTTTTCGTGTACTTTTTATCCTTGCAAATTCTTGTACAAGTCTTTCATTCAGCTCCTTCTTTAACACACACTTCATCCCCTGAAATATCCGGCACTAATTGCGAGAAAGAGGAGCTCAGGGGTAAGAGGAACTGCAGGGGAAAAGCTTTCAGCGTGACCTGTGGCGGGGCAGGGAGCCAGGGAGCAGAGCTGGGTCACGGCTTGCTCCCCTGGCTTGGCTTTGGGAGCGGAGGTGGGGTGAGGATGGGAAGCAGAGACAGCAAGAAAGCAGAGACAGCAAGAAAGCATCTGCTGGAAACATTTGAGATGGCTGCTTCACCAGCCCATCTTTAACAGCGCTCCATGCCTCAGTTTCCCCAGTGGTGTAATGACCGTGATCATCTTTGTAAGCCCACAGGCTGGGTTAGAGACAGTTGTGAGGAGCCGGGTAGCTCCATCGTCTCTCCCCTCCAGAGAGCTGCCACTTCTCCTTGTGGTTTTGCTCATCCTTTTTACTTTGGTCCCTGTTTCAGGGATGGGTAAATGTGTTTTCGTAAATGGCTGCTCTGTTCTTCAGAAGTCCACCAGATCGATTGGTTGTATATAAGCGTGTTTATTACCCTGATCGACCCCTCCTGCTGATGGATGTGCTTACGAGCACATTACTGCGAGCTCTGCCTTAACACTTCGTAGTCTGTGCGCTAGTGCAGTCCTGAGGTACTTGCATTTTAATGGAAGTGATGGGTGACCCTGCCGCAAGCCAAACCACTGGAGTTTCCCATGCAGGACGGGAGGGTTAGCTGTAAAAATTTGGAGGTTGTATGAGCAAAGGGGCACAGCTGCCTTGCACGGGCAGGAGCCATGAAGGTCGGTGCCCGCATCCCAGGTCCCCCTCTGGCTGACTCTGCTCCACATTTGTATTCCCCCGCCCAGATCATTTTTGCCGACGAATGCACCGAGGCCGAAGGGCGGCACTGGCACATGAAGCACTTCTGCTGCTTTGAATGCGAGACGGTGCTGGGGGGGCAGAGGTACATCATGAAGGACGGCAGGCCCTACTGCTGCAGCTGCTTCGAGTCCCTCTACGCCGAGTACTGCGACACCTGTGCCCAGCACATCGGTACGTGCCACTGTCCCTCAGCTCAGCCCCGGGGCGAGCGCGGGGCAGGAGGGGAGCGGGGCAAACCTCCGCTGGGAAGGTTGTTTCTGGCAGCAAGAGCTGTTGCACTGAGTCTCCGACAACAGCTTGGGGATGCAGGCAGGACTGCCTGCGGCGGGGGTCTGCACCAGCCCTGCGGCATCCAAAAAGGCTCGTGTCCCTCTCACATCTCACCCAGGAGCTAGCACGGTAATTTGTGTGGCTAAACCGCTGCTTATCCCTTCTTGTGGTCTGAGAGGGGAGGATGATCAGAGAGCAACCTCAGGAACTGCTGCAACTAGTAAAAGCTTTCTCTGGCCTAATATAATGCACACTTTTTTTCCTTTAAACTTTACTTTCCTGTAAACGGTCTGGCTCTTGAACTCTCAGGTTTTTCCCAGCCAAGCTTGCCAAAGGATTGCATGAGTTAATGAGCTACTGACAGGAAAGGTGCTTGTTCATTAGGCAACATTATTGTTTCAGTTTGCCTTTTTTAATCAACCTGCAGATAGATGTCCTCAGAAAGAAATAACGCATCAGAGTCAATCTACATTTCTAGAACTGTGCTTGAAAATGTACTTTATTCTGGGGGCTAGCTGTACCCCCAGCACTCTTGGGGGGGTAAGCCGAGCGGACTGGGAAGCCACCTTGCTGTTCTCCCCGGTCCTGTTTGTCACTTGGCTGAGCATTTGCTGCGGGTGGGGGCGGGCAGCTCTTTCTTTGTCCGTGGAGGTGAGCTCACGTGTTCAAATAATTCATAGGCTGCAGGGAAGGAAAAAAAAAACCAACCATTTTGCTCTTGTGCAGCAGCCAGATGGCACAGGGAGGAAGACTCAGGGCTTCTGCGAAGCACTTGGAAGACGTGTTTGCTGTGACCTGCAGCACATCCTTCCCCAAAGCTCAGCTGCAGAGCGGTGAAGCAGCTGTTAACGCTTCTCGCAGGCTCCTCGTCTCTCCTGCTTCCCCCATCTGCTGTCCTCCCCTCCGTCCAGCCGGCTGGAGCCTGCTGACTGTCAGGTTTTCAGGCCAAAATGCCTGTTTTGGTGCATATCTGCACATTTCTAGCAAAGGAGGGATTGCAGCCATTTTGCTGCAAGTTGCTCATAGTAGTCACTGAGTGTTGTACTTAAGAGCCGCAGAAATTGGGGATAAGCGTCTGCTTAAGACTTGTAAGGCTTGGGTTGGGTAGCCGAGGCTTGGAGTAAGGACGCCGCGCTTCTTCCTCTGCGAGATTGCTTTGGGGCATTGGAAAAGGAGCTGATAAAATCCCACCCACCGTCTTGTCTCTCTTTTGTCCACAGGCATAGCACTCCGGTCTATGTATAAAAACATTTCACTCATTGTAAGGGAAGAAAAAACCCAAAACACCAAAGCAAATTTAGCTTGGAATAAAACAGACCATTAACGTAGTGTTCGTTTATAAAGGATCTGGTGGCATTCAGCCCTCCCAGCGGCAGGGCCACGGCGGGCGTGCAAGCACGTGCTGTGCAGACGTGCAGCACAGCACCCCGCTGTGCCGGCCGGCCCGCGCCACGCGCGGCCGTTTCTCAGGTAACGGGGGGGTTTTTGCCACGAATGGCAGCTCGAAGAGGTGAATAAATGTTGTAGCTGAAACCTCGGGAGCTTTGCCCTCTGACCAAGAGCGATGTGCCTGCAGCGGTCGTGCTCCTGCGGGTCTGGTCGGTGCCTGCGAGCAGCCCTGGGGTTTCGCTGGCGGGGGACAGGCTCTCTGCATCAAGTCCTTTACTTAACCCAAGGGGCAACACAGGGAATGTGGCTGGGTGCAAGGCAAGTGGGGGCACTCAGATCTCTGGGGCCAGCTCTTTCTGCTCCCTTTCGGAGAAGGGGCCCCAGTAGCCAAAATAAAGTTCAGATGGGGCCGCAGTAGCAGCGAGGGACAGGGACGCGATCCGCTTTGTTACGTACATAACCAAGGCAGCACAAATTCCTCATTATGGTGTGGTTGGCGGCTTTTTGGTTTTTTCGAATAGGCAGCGTATTACTGCTTTGACTTCAAGGACTTTATGGAGAACTTCTTGCATTCCTTAGCTTTATGATCGGAAATATCCCCATTTAATACGAAATAGCTTGAGGCTCAGTTCTGCTGCCTGTCCCAACATTGAGCAACTCCCGAGCAAAGGCCTGCAGCCTGCAAGGAATTAGAAATGGGCTTAACTTCACGTGCTGGAGAAACCCCGCTGAAGGGCTTTCGAGCGCGAGTCCGGGTGTGCGTTACTTGTAGGGGATGCACGTGTTAAGTGCCGCGTGAAGCGATGTACGTGGGCTAACTCTGACGCTGCGCGTCTTCCCTCTCAAGGTATCGACCAGGGCCAGATGACGTACGATGGCCAGCACTGGCATGCCACCGAGACCTGCTTCTGCTGCGCTCAGTGCAAGAAGTCCCTGCTGGGACGGCCCTTCCTGCCCAAGCAGGGGCAGATCTTCTGCTCCAGGGCTTGCAGCGTCGGCGATGACCCCAACGGCTCCGACTCCTCCGACTCGGCTTTCCAGAGCGCGCGAGCCAAGGAGTCCCGCCGCAGTGCCAAGATCGGCAAGAACAAGGGGAAAGGCGAGGAGGGGGCGCGCAGCCCATGCAACCAGCTGCAGGTCACCTCCAACCGCCTCTCCACCGACGTGGACCCCCTGTCCCTGCAGATGGATTTGCTGAGCCTGGCCAGCCAGACACCAAGCCTCAACAGGGAGCACTTGTGGAGGAGCCGGGACGAGCTCTATCACTATGGGAACAAAATGGAGCAAAGTCAGTCCCAAAGCCCTTTGCAGCTTCTCAGCCAGTGCAACATAAGGACCTCCTATAACCCCAGCCAGGTCCAGGGCTCGCAGCCAGATTTGTGGGCAAAACATTTCAGCAACCCAAAGAGGAGCTCCTCGCTGGCGATGAAGAGCCATGGCGGCAGCTTCATCCAGGACTGCAGAGAGGACTACTACTCGGGGAGGCTTCGCTCGCAGGAGAGCTATAGCGACATGTCCAACCAGAGCTTCCCCGAGACCAGAGGAAGTCTCAAAGTCCCCAAGTACGAAGAGCAAGAGGATGGTGGGATGCCGACACCGCAGTGCCGCACCCGGCACCCCATCAATGCCCTCAAGTTCACAGAGGACCTGACGCCCACCGAGCAGACTCCCCGTGGCTCCATGGAGTCCCTTGCGCTCTCCAACGCAACAGGTATGTCACCCCCGCTCCTGTCACCCTGCAGCCACCCCGGGACCTCCTCTATGCGATGGGGGCCCTTGTGCTCCGGGTCAGTGTCACAGCGGGTGTCTTCCCGTTACAGGGGTGACCGGCAGCTTGGGGACCGCTGCTCGGTGCCATGGGCTTGCCTGCCCGGCACCGGTGTGCCTGGTAGCCCCCTCGCACTTTGCTTGCTTGTTTACCAAACGCAAGGCTTTATAGATGGCTGGCCTTTCCGTGTAGCTCAAAGCAAATGTTTTCAAGCTCTTTAATCCTCCCTTTTGTGAAGAGGGGGAAAAACCAAGGCCACCTGCTAAGGTAGAGGCAGATTCCAGCCTTCAGCGCTTGAAGGGCTGCTGTCAGCTGCCCTTGGGGGCTACAAGTATTTTGAAATGCTTTGAAATAAGCCCGGTTAACATGTTACGCAGCATGTGAGTAGTCAAAAGAAACTCCTCTTCCTCTATGCACGGCTCTTCTCCTCTTCCCCAGTCCCCTGGTAGAAACTGCAGGAAAAAGCCAGGTGAGATGCTTGTCCCGTCAGGCTGAGCCCATTTCTTGTGAGTGCATCCCAGGGTAATATTTCTCAGCCCTCTCACCCCAAACGTGTTTGGGTTTCATTTTGCGGCTGCGGGGATGGGTACGCGTGCAGGGACCTGTCTGCGGCAGGGCTCTGGTCTGCAGCCCGGCGCTGGGGAAGCTCAGACCCCTGCGCACGCTGTCCTTCTGCAGCCTGCTGTAGTTTGCGTTACCGGACAGCTGCGCTCGTCTGGCATGGCTGTTGCTTGCTTCCGAAGCCCTCAGCAGAAAACTTGTCGGAAAGGAAAATACCGAGCCTGGTTTGCTCGCCAGAGATACTGCCTTGCTTTTTCTTCATCACTCCCCGGCTTTTTTTTCTGTTCCAGCCAAGCATTGCTTGCATTTGGGCATGTCCTGCACCTGCCCCCGGCAAAATGGAGGCCGTGCGTCTTGCCGTCACTGGCACTGAGCAACCTGTGGGGTGTTCGGTCCCGAGGGCCTCCCGCGGGATGCTGGCACCGCGTGGTGGGGATGCACTGGCGAGCATCCCCAGCGCCCCGGAGAGCTGAGCTCTGTACCTCTGCCCCACCTGAACGGACAGGTTTGCTCTGCTACGCCCGTGCCTCCTCACCACGCTCCTGGGTTTCAGCGTGTTTGTTTAGGGAAGTTGCCAGCCCCGTGCCAAGATGTGAAACGATCTCTGTGTTCAGCCAGGATCTCCCTAACCGGCGAGTGGTAAAGCAGGGAGGGAGAGGAGAAGCTAAGGAGCTGGAGAGGGTTTTTCTCAAACAGCCTCAGATATACAAGGAGGATAAAATACATGCGAAATGGCGAGGGAGTTGGGAATTGGTCTTCAAAACAAGGCTCTCCAGAGCAAAGCCCCATGTTTCCAAAGCCACTCGTGTTCCTGAAAACTTGTATTGTGTAAAAGCCCGTCAGTACAAAGAGTCTTGAGCAACTTTGAGTTCGGATGAGCAATCCCTGAATACTGAAGCAGTTGTTGCATGCTTTGGAGCTGAAGTGTAACGAGTTATCGGGGATACAGGTCAAGAGACGAGAAACGTGGCAAGGCCTTCATATTAGAGTGCAAATCACTCTGTCTTTCATTTTAGAAATCCCTTTTTAAAATGCTGGGAGAGAGGTCTTCCAAAGGCATCCGTCCTCCATACATAGCCAAAGTATGAGTTTCCTTACGAGCAGTGCCTGCCTTAACGACTTGCTTCTTTCCTGCTTTCCGGAGCAGATGCTCAGCATGATGGGGCTTGCAACAAATTTAAGCAGTTCCTCTGCAAAGTGGGGTGATAACAATTTTATTAACATGTAAGAGTCTAATAATTTTCCTTGTTCTGGGACCTGGCTCAGCTCGAGCTGGGGAGCACTGCGGCAGTAACAGGCAGCTCCCCCAGAGCCGTGTGTGCAATTGTGGAGGACACATTTATCTTCCAATTTAATTGTCAGCATTTTGAGGACAGGGAGATTCAGTGACCTG
>VZTL01049641.1:0-14321 GCA_013400535.1 Scopus umbretta | reverse complement strand
TTTTTTTTTTTTTTTAATGGCATTAGCAACAATATAAAACAGTGGATGCTGTAGCAATGTTTTCCCTATAACTCCCTTCATTAAGCAATCAGGACCATGCTAAGATGGAGTTTGTCCAGGAAGCTTTTCTCATGAGGAGGAGTCTGATCCTACCAGAGGTTAATCACTTCCCAGAAGATAGTTGGTTCGTCACAGCCCTGCTCCCAGTGCTTGTCCTCTGCCTTGCTCTGCTTGTGCTTGCGTTGCCCTCTGAAAAGGTTTTGCAGGCACTGTATGTGCCTAGCAGCTGCATTAGAAATCAAGAGCTGATCTCTGCTGATTCCAAGCAGTCATTTCCACAAAATGCCAGCTGGTCAAATAGCCCACTTAAGAAAGTACCTGCGGGCGAAATGTTATTCTCTGAGAACAGTCTCTTTGTGTGCAGTTTGCAGAGAGCAGGAGTGCTTTGGAGGTAAAAGTTGTGTTGAACGGCGACGCTGTCAGATGCAAAAGGAGAAATAAGTATTCCTTGAGAAAATGAGTTTGGGTAACAGCCTCATCTGGCACAGGCATAAATCCAGGAAGAAAAAGCTTTTAAACTGGTGCTGGTACAGGGTGGAATGTGATTTCACATGTATGGTGCATGTTTCTGCTGTCATCTGTGTTATGAGGTGCCCAAAGGCCCCAAATAGCTTGTTTTTCCACGACTAAACAACAACTGTGATATACCCAGAAAGCAGAGAGAGAAACTTTATGAATATGCACATGGGTCAGTGCTGAACCCTGCATGTCTGAGTTGCAGAATGACCTGACAGCATCATCTGTCTCCAGTCCCGTCTTCTTCCTCTGCCTGAGGAGGGGCTGAAAGCTGGGGTGGGGGAAGAAAAAACCCTGTTTCTCAGGGCTGGGATATATTTTCCAAGAAGCATTCAATGGCCCAGTCTTTCCTGTACCAAGGGTCTGGGAGCAGCTCCCGAACACCCTCAGGGATGGCAGTGAGGGGCTCAGGGTGAGCGAGGTCCCCATCCTCCTGCAGTGCCACTGCATCCCACGGGTGCTCCTCTCCCCCCCCCCCCCCCCCGGGCTGGAGAGGGCGGCTGCCGCGGGCGCTTCAGCTGAGTTATGCAAGCCAGAAAATGACACATTGGCTGTTCTTGACTTTTTCTAAGAAAAAGGAGGCTCCCAGCTCTCCAGCACACTCCTGCCATCCTCTTTCCCCCAGACACAGGCAGCATAAGCCTGCTTCCGAGTCAGAAGATGGGAACCCTGGAGAGGGACTTCTTGCAGTTTTGAGACCCAGGTATAATATTCCCCAAGCCAAGCCAGGTCATTTCAAAACCCCAGATGTGAAGACGGAAGTTTTCCTTCCCAAAGGGCCAATGCTGAAGCATTATAAAACTACCGGGAATGCTTCTTCTCCCCCTCACCCGCCTTTCGCTGCTCCGCAGTGGGAGCTTTGGCGTGCTGGCCATGGGGGCTGGCAACGTGCACGCCTTCGCCCCTTTGGTGTCACACGTGGATGTGCCCAAGCACGTGGGGTAACGACCAAACCGGAGGGAGAACTGAAATGGACTTCTGGAAGGAGATGTCAGGGGAAGCAACAGCACATCATCCCCGACGGGGCGTGTTGGCCATCCTGCCTTGTCTGCGGAGGGCGTAGGAGTTGGGGGGGCCCGTGAGGGCGGGTTACGGGAACATTTCTAGGTTAAAATCCAACTCCTTTCCCAGGCAGCACCCATGTAAGGACTTCTTGTAGTGAGCCAGACAGAGGGATTGATCAGGTAGGAAATACGCCCCCAACACCCTTGGATGGCACGCGGGGGCATACCATGGGAGGCTGTCGGCACCACGACCTGCTTGACAAGTGCTCTGCTTTCCCCCGAATTGTTTACTTTCCCTTATTCCCAGTTACGTAAGGAAATGTTCTGCTTTATTTCTGCATACCCCGAGGTCGCTCACAAGTGAGACGAGGCTGAGCTATAAACAAAGCCCTGGGCTGTTTCTCCTTAAGTTCCTTTTTAGTTCTTGGGGTTGAACTTGAAATAAATCCTGCTTCAGGGGTGGTGAGGATGTGCCTGCCTGGTGCTGTGAGCGAGAGAAGGCTCTGACACGGGGAGCAGGACATGGGAGATGCCACACCGTCCCCTCCCGTGCCTCTATAGCTGCGCTTAAACACTGGCTGGCTGGGCTGGGCGCAGGGTTTTGGTGCAGGCAGGCACCTATATGGGTATCAGGTGGTGAGGACTGCAATGCACAGGTATATGTGTACGCTACGATAACTGTAAAAACAAGAAGTGAGCATGAGCATCGCCCTGTTTGTCTGCGGTGTCCTTAGCCAGGGTGCTTTGCGTTCCCCCGCCGGGGTGAAGCAGACGATGCTATCTCTGCAGTGGGATGCCGGCTGTGGCGGGGCCTCACCCCGTGTTCGCCCAGCTTCACAGGGAGTTTAATTTAATGGGAGCTGGGAGCCGCTTCCCCTCAGAGGAGGCTTCATTCCCAGCCTCACACTCGGCGTACATGCTCTCTGCGGCCCCTCTGCTGTCATTTGCCGAGTGGTTTAATAATTCATAATTAATGCAACTTGCAGCCCCAGTTTAGCAAAGCACACAGTGAGATTTAAGCGCCTCCGAGTGCTTTGTTGTGGCCAGGTTGCAGAGGTGATGCTCATGAGGAGTATCTTTGTGCCGTCGCTTTGCTTATTCGGTTGTTATTTCCCTTGGCAATGTTTTATGGGATAAACATGGTTCTTAATAGGGGTGGGGAAGGACTTCAGAGGGGATCGTACAGCACGTTCTCAGCAAACTTTAATGTTAACCAGAAACCTGCCTTGTGCTCCTGGCGCTGTAGCCAGCTTGAGTTTTATATGGAACGCCTGCAGACGAGCTACAGCTTTCACTTGCATTCATCCGAAAGGCGTGCGTTTCCATGGCTCCGGGGTGAAATATTGAGCCTGGCAGCCCCACGCAGTGGAGAACGGCAGCAAAATAACCTGCTGTGTCCACGTGCGCCGTGGTGCTGGCTCCAATCTGGCCATGGGACAGCCACCGGCCGACGCACCGTGCTGGCGGCAGCCGGTGCCATCTCGCCTCTTCCAGTGCAAGAGCCTCTGGGGCAGCCGCCGACGGATGCGCTCGGTGTCTCTTGGAGCATCGTTTTGCAGAAGGAAGGTCTCGTGGGGTCAGCATGTCACCCCGGGGTTTGCACCCTTGGAAAGGGCTCAGTGATGTGGTAACAGCCATGTTGCGCCATGGGCCAGAGCAGGGCTCCCGCTCCCCTGGACAGCCTTGGGAAACAGATTCTCAGGTTTCCTTGTTAGAAAAAAATCACCACCACGCGGTGGGGTCTCCCCTTGTGCACTCTTTCTTCCAGGTTAGGGCTCGCTCGGGTTATTAGCTGTGTTCCCAGATGAAACACTTCATTAAGAGGGAGCTGCAGCAGCTGTAAATAAATACTGGTAATTCAAGAAGACTGCGGCTCAATGCACTGGTGTAGCTCTGAAATGGCAAATGACCGCAGGAGAGCAGGGCCAGTGCCACCTTCGCCCCGTCCAGGACAGTGCAGCACCAGAGACCCCAAGCCTCCCCTGACCATCTCCTGCTGTGATTGCACAGGAAGAGTTTTCTTCTTCTCCAAGGTGAAATTTTCCTTGCAGGAGTTAGCAGACCTGGAGAATAATGTCTTTCCTTCCTTTTTGCAAGCATTTTTTCCCATGTTTTAAGGCTGTCATTATATCCCCTTCAGCCTTCTCCAGACTAAACAACTTCTGCTCTTTCAAATTTTATTCCTAGGTCATGTTTTCTAGATGAAATTTTTTAGACAAATGTTTATCACTGTCCTCTGCACTCGCTGCGGTCAGGCTGGACCGCTTCTGGCTTGCTCCTGCTATGCCTTGCTGAGGCTTTGCGACGCTGCAGAGAGGGGCAGGATCATTTTGCAAGATTTGAAAGACTAATCTGGGCATAAGCTCTGCTCATAATACCTTATACCTTGCATTGGTGTACAGGTAAAGTTAAGCCTGGACACATCTTTGTGTTTCGCGTGGGTTAGAAGTTGCATCCTCAACCTGGTACCTGCTCTGGGCACCGTAAGAGCTGTGTGGAGCACTCAGTATTGGCAGGGATGCTGTAAAAGCACAACTTTGCTCCTGAGGAAGCAGAAGAAATCTTTTGCTGCCACTGTGTGCAGATAAAACAAAGTTTCCCTGGCCAGTGGCCACACTGCTTGCTGGGTCACTTGCCAGTGTGGCTCCCAAAGAAAGGCTTGTGCATATGCAGCCTGCCAGATCTGCTTGGGAAGATGCATTTGGCCCTCAGCAAGGAGCATTTCCCATTCCGTCGTGTGGAGAAATGAAGCCGCTGGGTCTCAGGGTTGCTTTGCTGCAGTCTCCCGAGGATGGGCTCCGTCGCGCCCTGAGCTCTGAGTGCTGGCGCTGGTGGTGTACATGCTCCATGCTGGATTCCTCTTACAATCGACATTTTCCCAGTGATTCAAGGTCTTAAAATATGTGTGCTTAATTATAATCAGGCCGGCTGAATGAAGAGCCAGAAACATCCCCTGGACCTAATAATCACTGATTAAACCTTGCGCTCCAAGCACGAGCCGTACGTGTATCGCGGGCTTCTCGTCTGAAATTGCTTCCTCCTGTGCTGACCAGCGCTTTGAAGAGGAAAAGAAAAAGCACTCGCAGTGTCTGCTGGAGGTGTGTGCAAGGGGCTGGAGATCCCTGTCCTGCATAAGCTGAACCTGTAAAACGCTGGTTCTGCCTTTGCAGGAGCTGGAGCCCCTCTGCGTGGTGGCCTACTTCACTCCCAGCGAAAAGAAGAGCAGGTTTCGCCGCAGGTCATCCTGCTCGGCCACCGCGGCTGCGCGTAACGCTCCTGCCGGTGATGTGGAGGATGCAGATACGTCTCGCTTAATTTGAAAATACTGTTCGGCTCTTTCCATGCCTCAGGAGCCTCTCCCCAGATGCTCATTTTTATTCTTGCTGGATGCAGGACCGAAGGAGAGCGCCGGCCGCAGCAGGGGAGCAAAGACCCACGGGTGCTGTCCGATTCCTCTGGCTGTGCACCGGGGGCAAAGCACCAGCTCGCCCCATACCCCCACGAGGCAGGACGAGGTCGGCCCCTTTCAAACAGCGCTGCCAAAATCAATCTGCTGACACCGCAGAAGCATCCCACAGCGTTTGGAGCTGTATTCCTGCGCAGAGCTGCCGTTACTTGCTCTTATTGCAGAGCCGTGCCGGTTCTCTTAACGAATGGCTGCATAAATGTCACCGAGGGCTCGTTTTCTCTGGCGTCAGCTATTGTCTGACAGATCTGATTACGGCCACATTCGGCTGTCAGTGGCCGCGATTCACGTTCAGCTCAGCTCCACCAGCAGTCCCACTGTTATTCTGGCCTTTCGGGAGGTCTTCGTGCACGTTACCGAGTTGCTTTTCCCTCCCGGGGGGCTGCTGGGCTCCTCCGCGGTGGCACAGGAGGGACATGGGGACCAGTGCCTGATGTGACAAGCGGTGTCACTGGGATCAAAGGCAGAAGATGGTGGCTCCGGCAGGGAGGTGGTGTGTGCCAGGAATCTGCTCGCTCCCACAACGGGAGCAGGGAGCCCGGGCGGGGGGACGGGGAGCCCATGCGGGACTGTTTCCAAAGGGTGGTCAGCAGGCTTGGGTTAGATCGCTCGAGATCAGCATGACTTAGGACAAAAAAGGCATGAAGCTGGCTTGAAAAGTGTGTCCTTTTCGAACAAAACATGGCTTTTACTTTTTTTTTTTTAACCCAGCCTCTCCTTTTTCCTGCGGCGTTCAGGGATCGCCTTCGCTTTCTTCCTCTGTAATCATAAACTCCAGAACATCCCCATTAACAGCAGAAAAGCAACGAGCAGAGAAGGATGGCTGCGGCAGCGGGGACTCGGGGAGCAAAGCCAAATCATGTGAGACCCAGCGGTGGCTTGTGCTCAAGTGCTAAAGTTCTCCCCGGTGCCACCGAGGGAAGGATTTGGAAAGCCTTGCCCTTCTTTGCAGGATCTGTTGATTCTTTTTTTAAGGCTGAGGCCAAAGAAACACTGAAGCAGCTCATGAGCGGGGTTAGTGGCAGCAGCCCTTGTTCTCGTTCAGGTTTGGCAGGCAGCGGCTGATGCCGAAGGAGCCGAGCTCTCGATGAAATGTAAGCAGCTTTTGTTAAGGGGAAAAGAAGTTTATTCTTGAATTGTGGGCTGGGTTGTTGTTTTTTTTAAATGAATTTACAAAGTCATAAATTCTCAGTGATTGCATAAGGGCTGTGCGTCATGAAAATCCTGCTGATGGTGCACAGCTCTCTGCATTTGGTCTGCACTGGGAGGTTGTCAGAGAGGGACGGGGAGAAGAGCGCCAAAGCAAACACTCTGCGTTTGATTTGGGATGAAATGGATTTCCTTTGAAATAGCTTGCGAAACATGTTGTCCTGAGCTTGCAGTGCAAGTGCTGACTGCTGCCAGTTGTCAAGCTAACATGGAGATAGTCTGAAAATAGTCAGAAAACACCCAGAAAACGGGCCAAGGACTAGGGCGATGTGGGGTGCATTGAGTTTCTTATTGATGGGCAGGTGCTGAGCGGACACCCCACTTTGCTGCTGGGTTAAGGCTTTTTGGGCTGGAGGAAAGCGCCTTGCAGGAGCTCAGGGCTGGAGGAAAGCACCTTGCAGGAGCTCAGGGCTGGCCGACACAGGAGAGAGACCCAGTGGGCCACCTTCCCAAGAAGAGCAGCTCATTGAGCTGGAGCTGATGTTCTTGGCTCCTGCCCACATGCAGTTCCCTGGATATCTGCAGGGATAGCCTGACACTCCTGCCGTCCCCCTGCTTATGGGGAGCTCCAGCAGACCCTCTGGGGCTCAGGTGTTCCCTTGCCTCCTGGGAAACCCAACTTTATGCACATGGCCAAGGTCCCCCCATGGGTGTCATTCAGGGAAACTGTGCAGTGCAGCATGGTGACAAGCCTGAATTAGTCAGTGGCCCCATTTTTAGCTGCCCCTGACATTGTTCAGTCTTCCAAAACATGTCGTCGTTGCACAAGGTGTGGGTGCTGGATCATGGCACCCTAGTTATCTCAGCTTGCAGGAGGCCTCAGGTTACCTCTGATGCATAATTTCTCACTGGTATCACTAGTTATTCCTATCAAGTCGCAGACAGCGTAGACATATGGGGAAGGAAGTCGTGAAAACCAACTTGGAGTCCAACACAAAACACCTTAAATTGGTGTGATTTCCCCAAAAGAGGAACTGCCTGCTCTTTAAAAAAACATCCTCTTGAAGGGCTCTTCAGGACACCATCTAAACCACCGAGTTATTTTTTAAAACAAAAGTCTCAGGCCAAACTCGACTTCTCCCTGCATCTTTGCTGATAGAAAATTCTCCTTCTTAACTCTTTTTTTTTTATTATTTTTTTCTTTCCTTTCCCTTTTCCCTGCAAAGGCCTCTCTGCAGACGGTGGAGCCAAGCGCCAGGAGCATCTCTCCAGGTTCTCGATGCCTGACTTGAGCAAAGACTCGGGCATGAACGTCTCGGAGAAGATGAGCAACATGGGGACCCTGAACTCCTCCGTGCAATTTCGAAGCGCTGAGTCCGTCCGCAGCCTGCTGTCGGTGCAGCAGTACCAGGACATGGAGCCGAACCTGCACAACCTCGCCAGCCCCCTCGGGTACCGAGAGCGGCCGTCGCACGGGCGGATGCACCAGAGCTTCGACTATGGTAGCGGGGTGCCCGGGGGCAAGCTGGGGGCGCAGGAGGGCTCGAGGCATGCCCCCCTGAGCGAGCGTACGCGTCGGCGAACTAACCTCCGGGATGATGACCGGCATTACCGCCCACACCGGCCCCGGCGGTCTCGACGTTCCCGGTCGGATAACGCCCTGCATCTGGCCAGCGAGCAGTGCTGCCGGCTGAAGGAGAGACCTTCGCTCCGGGCCAGGGAAGACTACGACCAGTTCATGCACCAGAGGAGCTGCAGAGAGACGGTGGAGCAGGGTCCTCGCAGGGACGTCTACGGCCACTGTCCCCGGACGGTGTCGGATCTCGCCTTGCAGAACCACTTGGGCGAGAGATGGGGGCCCTACTTTGCCGAATACGACTGGTGCTCAACCTGCTCCTCCTCTTCGGAATCCGACAATGAGGGCTATTTCCTCGGGGAGCCGATTCCCCAACCCACCCGCCTCCGGTACGTGACCAGTGAGGAGCTCCTGCACAAGTACGGCTCGTACAGCATGCCCAAGTCTTCCACGCTGGGTGGCAGGGGACAGTTGCACAGCCGGAAAAGACAGAAGAGCAAAAACTGTATCATATCCTAATGGCATCTTGCCAGGCACCTTGGGAGAATGTAAATTAACTCACAAACTTGCACTGTTTTAGATCATGTAAGCGCTTTTATTGTAACAAAAAAGACCTGAAGAGTAGGGATTTGTAAGAAGGTTGTAGACTGGCTTCTATAAATAGTCATAACCCTGGGCACGGTGAATATATTTTGCACATCTTACTTTGGAGAAAAAAAAAAAAACAAAAAAGTTCACTTTAGCCTGTAATATTTACCCAGTAGTTTTTCCTCTTTCTCCCAGATACTGCCAACCTTTTGAGTTCTGTTTGTCCATACGTTTTGGTTACCACTGTTGACTGTCAGCATCAGTTTGCCGGTAGCTTTTGCTTTCCACCACATTTTTGTTTTCCATTAGCCACGTGGGTAAGTAATTTGTCTCTCTTGGTCAGTGTGGGAGCCTAAGTTATTTCCGTGATTGTTGTAAATGCAATGTAAATGAGAGTTTGGAGAAAATATTTTTGTATTTTGTATTATCAGAGGAATTTCTATATCTTAGGAGTCACTGGGAAAATGCATGCACATTCAGAATTGTTTTCAGCCAGGGCTAACCAAACAGTACTTTGGCCCCCCCCTTTCCATTTCATCATCAGATTTCTTAAGTATATCAGTGACAGTTTGAGTTGTCTTTTGTTTTGGCAGGGGGGGGGTTAACCCTTTTTTTCTGTTTGTTTGTTTGTTTGTTTCATTCCTGGTAAATAAAGAGAACATTTTCTGATTCAATAAATCTTGAAGAGGCCTCGGTGGCATTTTGAAGTCTGCTCACGCCTGTGATTTTCAGGTACGCTCCATCAGTCAGATACAGGAATCCTGACAGCTGCAAAAGGGACTTTTTTGTTTTGTTTTGTTTCTAAATTAAATAGGAAAGAACAGAACTACCAAATGTCTGCAACGTTGTAAATGACCAAAGCCGGAGAAGGAGTTTTACACCTCTGTAGAGAACGCTGAAGTTACTAAATGTTGAACTATTATTTGGAGTAAATAAAAGTGTAAATGGTGCAATTGTGTGATGTCAGCATGACATTGTTTTGAATATAGACTTGTCTTATGGTGCTCTAGTCTCCTGGGTTATGTTAACTGCTGTTCATTACCAAGTGGAAGTCTCAATATTGCCTACTGCCTAACACGTGAGAGAACGACTGCAAACTGCTCCCCGCGGGTCTGATCCTGCCCTGGCGAGACGCCCTCGCCCCTCCGAGGCCGCCTGTGGCCGGGGGGGGCTCGGCCCCCGGGTGGGCTCAGCCCCCGCCGGCGGAGCGAGGACAGCCCCGCAGCAGCCTCGCCGGGGCAGAGTGTTCTATAAATAGGGCTCAGCTGTGTTGTATTATGGTGGATGTGAGTTTGTTCTCTGTGTGCTTTAAACCATTGGGGTACTGCCATCGCGGGCGCGTCCCGGCGGATGCGCCGGAGGATTGCAAGCCAATGCTGGTTGTCCCGGTGCTTCCCGGGAAGGAGCAGGTTTACAAAAGGGGCTCTTGGCACCCAAAGGCGCGGGTTAGTGCCTGAGGGTGTCAAGATAAAGCTGGGCTTTGAGCCGCAGGAGGGCTGAGAGGCTTAACTGGCTGCATCGCCCTCGCCCCCCGCGCTGCCGGCATCTCGGGGTGCCCCTGCACCTCCGCCAAGCTGGCCCCTGCCCTGCACCCCGGGGAGGAGGGTCCCGCTGCAGGGCCGGCGCCGGCACCCCCGGGCACACCTGGGGACGCCCCGGTGCCTACTCAAAGCAGCAGATGCAGAAAAATCTTGAAGATGGATGTCTCCATACCACAGACTATTGCTAGGAATTTTTTTGTTGTTTGTAAAGGACAATGTGATAATTATTATTCCTTTAAAAAGAAGAAAAAAGAAAAAAAAAATGACACTTAAGTATATTTAAAAAAAAACATGTTTTTTTCCGGTTGGAATAAATGGAAGTATTCATCCGAAGGGAAGAGTCTCATGTGTATGTTTTTTGCTCTTAAGGAGTGTTGGTTAGTTGTGAGTAGAAAACTTGATTTTCATTTAGCTGGTCTTGCAATAAAAGCACAAGAACCAGCTCAGCCCCATCCCTGACGTGGTTTCAGTGGGCAGGGAAAGCCGACGGAGGAGCATCTCCTGCACACCACGTGCCTCCCCCAGGGTTGGTCACCCGGACCCGTAGTTTGGTGTTAAAAAAAGCCAAGTCTTGACCTGGTGTAAGTCAGCACAGCTCAGCCAAAATCCCTCACGGGCCTGCGGCTTATGCTGGGGGAGACTTCAACCTGTAATTTATAAATAACAGCCTTTTTCTTAGAAAGATCACAGATCTTTCCATGTTTTCCAAAACAGACCTGGTAAGTTGGGTAGGGGTATTGCTTTCAGCGACAAGTATGACACTGTAACTACAGGTTATTACATGATTGGCATTTAATATGTACAATTTCATTCATTGTCAGTGATTAAAAGCACAATGGATGTTGTCTGTCAGCTCTGGTACAGCTGAGCTGCTCTTTGTACAGCAGGAGCCTGAATCGCTCTGCAAATGGTAAAAAACTAATCCCCAGCCTTTCCCCTTTAACTGCTTGCTGCCTCTCCCCAGAGGTAACATAACAAGCTTTAAAGACTCCTTGCAGCAGAATTGCAGCACCTTTTCCCCGTGCAATTTCCTACCAAAATCCAGGGCCTGGTGCCCCCGTGCCTGGGACGGTCTGGCTGCTGGGAGCGGCTGTCCAAAATCTGCTTCTCGCCAGAAAGCATCTCTGCATCCCTACAGACCACTGGTGTGCAACCCGGCTTTAATGCAGCGCTGGAATCGGAACAGATGGGCAACAAACCGGGCAGATAAGCGTATCTTGGGTGATGCTCGCCTCCGCCGGGCCCTTCACCCGTGCAACAGAAAGGGCTCTGATCACATTTTGTAAGAAGACAGCTCTGGCAAATACTGAGTTGGTCCAAATTTCAGTAATAAAACTGCAAATGCAGCTTCCAAACCTTTTTTATTTTTCATATGGGCTCCAGAAGTCCCATACGCTTTGAGACACATGGCTGGGGGCGGGGGGGGAAGCTTTTTTCCTTAGCCCGTTTGGAGTATGATTAACCATTTCTGACAAACTCACTGAGCTTCAGGGATGGAGCTATGAGTCTGTAAAATTTTGCTCCATTGCCATCTGGCCCCGCTGGTTTACCTCTCTGTGCACGCTGCGCACGGGTGCCAGCACCCCGTGGGAGCAGGGGGCACGTACAGCCATTTTCTTTCACGTCTCCAAGAACTGAGTAAAGGTGACACCACCTGGACGGGAAACGGGGCAGTGGAACCGGGCGCAGTGCTGGCCGAGGGAGCAGGAAGCTTTTTGCTGGTGCCCCAGACAGCGGTGTTGCCAGAGTCAGCCTGGCACACAGCCAACATTGCGTAAAAAAGAAATAAAAATCTGATCAGGTCTACTGCTCCCACAATCTTCTTCCATTAAAAAATCTTTTTTTTTTTTTTTTTTTTTCCCCCTTTTTTCCCCCCAAAAGTCCTTGGCGAGGCCCACCCAGTGTGACCCCAGGGGATGGGCTGGCTTCAGCCGTACTCTGGCCACCCCAGCGTCGCAATGCGATGCTCATCACGGCTTTGCGTGGCGCAGGGGGTTTAAGCTGCCTTTAGCAATCGGGCTCGGAGCGTGCATCGCCTCCTGCGAGCTGGTCCTGAGCACGCAGACACACAATCCCTCAGCAGCTGTTACCTCCGCTGCAAAGCCAATGTCCGCATCGTACGCTTGGCTGCAGCCCGGGCGGCAGTGGGAGCGCAGCATCCTTCATGTCCACTCTCCCCAGCAGGCTGGGAGGCTCAGTAATGCCCATGCAACACCCAAAACGCCCCGGCATGGGCCAAAAGCCGCTGGAGCCGTGCAGGGAAGCTTCCAGCACATTGCGACTTGTTTTTCGGGAAGCCAAAAGCCACACAGCCTTGAACCCATGCAGATAAATTATAATCAGATGAGCAGAGGCTCTGCAGAAAGACACGGAGATAGGAAGGATGAGGTTAGAAGTAATCAGAAGCACCCTGATCTGGAAACTGTTATACTCGGATAATCCCGTATTTGCAAACGGCCCGAGTGGCTCTGGAGACGTGACCGTCGCCAAGCTCACGGGAGCGAGGGAGGGCGTGAGCAGCCTGCACCGCCGGCGTGCGCATGAGCCTGAAGTGCTCGGTGGCTTTGAAAAGCCAGTTGCTTGTGGAGGTGCCTATGTGCAGCTTCAAGACAGCAGCTTGGGGTGGCAGTTTCATTAATGAGAGCAGTCAGACGAAGGCTCAGGGCTGCTGCGAAATGGGCATGCACTTAGCATCACAATTTAATACCCCGAAAAACGTCCTGCCTGTGTCGCACGGGGCCAGCAGCACCAAACCTGGTAATGTGCTGCCTCTGCTGCCCTTACTCCCTGTCCCTCTCCCTGCCTTCCAGCTAATCAGGACCCCTGGGCTGGGACCTGCCATGTTATCTGATGAACTTTGCTCTTTCAGACTAAAAAAAAAAAAAAAACACATCCCTGTTCCCTGCATTTGCATACAATTATGCTATTCTTGAAATCTAGGCTGTCCTCATTCTCCTGGAGATTATCTGCACCTATTAGATGACCACCCTCCACAGCCAAGGGAAGCTCATTAGCTACGAGCAATTTCAGAGGACTTTATTTTAAAGATTTTTTATTTTTTTTTAATGCAACACATTTTCAACCTAGAGCCTTAAAACTATTCAGGAATTCAGCTCCTGTTTGAGTACAAAGGGGAGTTGGTGGCCAAGGATGCTAAAGGCCATGAACAAGTCACTACAGAGCTGGGTCGGATTTCCAAAAGCATCCACAAGTCGTGACATATCAGTGCATTTGTAAACTGTACCCAATAAGAACTTTTTTTTTTTTTTTTTTTTTTTTTTTACTTGTAAGGACTAGATCTTAATTCAGCTTCTGAAGTGGGAGTCTTGTTAGTCAGGTTTCACCTCTCCATCTCCCATGAGGTGCTGCCAAGCCCACCGCCCTGCCAGGAGACCCGGAGCAACCACAGCCGAGAACCGACCCTTTCCCACCCTGTCATCACCGCACGCGAGTTCACCAACCCAGACACCTTCAGTATCCATTTTCTGAGTTACACCAGCATGGCTTGATCAGCTCCCTTTGCTTTCCTGAGTGTGAGATCCCAGCTTTCCATTCTTTTTTAAATTGGCTGCAAACACCACGCAGCTGAAGGCTGGCAGCTCTGCAGCCGGAGGGCTCTCCATACAGGTAGTTTTGCTTTGGAGAGTCCCCCTGGCACCTGCCTGAGTCTCCCTTAGGAAAGACCTTCCCATTTTCCACAGCTATTCCAATATTTTACAACACTGGAAGAAAGAAAGAAAGAAAATAAGTAAATAAAAAACTTTTCTTATCAGGCAGGTACTGCTAGCTGCTGACATTTCATTTGTTAGACAGCAAGACACTATTATGGCCTCTAGTGCCATGAATGCCTGTCTGGACCTCTGAGTAGGAGGAAAAACCAGAGAAAGTTCAAATTATTTGAGTCTGCTGCCTCTGTCCATTGGCCCCAGACTCTGACGTGCTGCGTGCCTCCCTCCATGCTACTGGCATCAGCTTCATCTGCCTCCAGGCTTCATCCTCACCTGAGAGGAGCAGAGGAAGCCAGGTCATGGGCTTAACCCCCCTGATGGAACACTGTCCCTTAGCTCGGTGACCAGAGATCCCTCACCTACATCTCCACCTTTCTGCTTCTTCACTTCTTATTAATAACTCAGCAAATTAACAGCTTCCCTGTTTTAGGCAAACCCACAGTCATTTGCTAAAGCATTCTCAGGAGAGTTTCCCTGTCATAAAAGCAAATATTTATATCTGCTGCTCTCTTAGAGGCTCTGGATGTGATCAACTCTTAAAGCCAGATTTAGCTGAAACAGCTGATTTATTAAAATGGATAAACAAAGCCCTGTGAAGCAAGTTAATTCAGTCTAAATAAAGCATTAAACTCTGAAGAGCACACATCAGATCACAGTATATACATACATAAACATACATATGTGTGTGTGTAT
>VZTL01049634.1:315-17255 GCA_013400535.1 Scopus umbretta | reverse complement strand
AGTGTGCCCAGGTGGCCAAGAAGGCCAACAGCATCCTGGCTTGTATCAGGAGTAGTGTGGCCAGCAGGAGTAGGGAAGTGATCGTGCCCCTGGACTCGGCACTGGTGAGGCCGCACCTCACTACAAGAAGGACATCGAGGTGCTGGAGCGTGTCCAGAGAAGAGCAACAAAGCTGGTGAAGGTCCTGGAGAACAAGCCTTATGAGGAGTGGCTGAGGGAACTGGGGTTGTTTAGTTTGGAGAAGAGGAGGCTGAGGGGAGACCTTATTGCTCTCTATGACTTCCTGAAAGGAGGGTGTGGTGAGGAGGGTGTTGGTCTCTTCTCCCAGGTAACTAGCGATAGGACGAGAGGAAATGGCCTCAAGTTGCACCAAGGGAGGTTTAGATTGGATATTAGGAAAAGTTTGTTTACTGAAAGAGTGGTAAAGCATTGGAACAGGGAGGTGGTGGAGTCCCCATCCCTGGAGGTGTTCAAAAAACTTGTAGATGTGGCACTTTGAGACATGGTTTAGTAGGCATGGTGGTGTTGGGCTGAGAGTTGGACTAGATGATCTCAGAGGTCTTTTCCAACCGTGATGATTCTATGATTTCTAGCCTTCTTGTACTGTAAATTCTTTAGATTCCTTTGTTTCTTGATCAAAGATGGAGTTCTAGATTCTACACATCATCATGAAATTTGAGCTAAGGCAAACTGGGTAGGTTGACATCTGTCTTGCAAAGTTCTATTTATTAAGTAATTATCAGAATTCCTCCTTCTGAGGTGGCAACAGAAGAATATTCCACTTGATCTGAAATATCATTCCTGGTGAAAGGTATCACTTTCAGCAAGTGGTAGAGCAGTGGTACTGTTCATACTGAAATAGTTATTGCTGGGGTTTTTTTACAAAAATATATGTGATTATTATCCTTAGTGTACTGGCTAATCTGCATTCAGCCTCTCCCTATAATTCTTCTGTATTTTGCGTTGTTTGTAAGGTGCTTCATTATTTCTCTGTCAGACAGGTACCAGTTATCAGCAACTTCAATTACGTAATTAGAAGAATCACAATTAAATAGCAAGAAAGCTGGGTTGGCATTTGGGAACCCCCATTATGTTTCCTTTTCTTTGGGACCTTAGGAAGTCTTCTAGAAAATGGTGAAAAATGTACTAGTTAACTCACTGGCTTTTGTGAGAGTATATAGACTAAAAGCTGTGTGAGATATTAGAGCAGTGAGGCCACGTGAGTATTGAGACACACACATCAATAGATCTCTTAATCTCACTGTCAAAACTAGGAGCCCAAGTTTAAAACTTGATCATGGCAAGGGATAGAGTTACAAATAGCTTCAAACTGTTGAGAATTGTTAAACAAAAAAGGCAGTCTGAATCCAACGAGAAATGTGTTGGCATCAGTCAATACCTAAGACCTTATTTTTTACTACTAATAGTGTCTACTTTCTTGTTGAGAATGGAGGTAGTCTCATCTCAGGTTCCAATAAAAAGCTATTGTAAAATGAATTACAGTAGGATTTTTACTGAAGCGTGCTATCTTCTGTTGTGCTCCTTACTCACTTTCTTCAGCTATAAATGCTTCATATTACCAATTCATTTTAAGACAAACCTTAAGTGTTTCTTCTTTGTTTATTATGAGCAACATAATGTATTTGAACTCATGCATACATACATTCATATGTATAGAGAGGAATACACTGCTTTATGAGATATATAGTACATATAATACATATATACACATATGCAATGAAATAGATATGGAAATTAATTTTATTTTTCAATTAATGGTGTACTGAGTGCAAGAAGATGGATTTGCAGTGTGTCACAGACTGTAAATTAAAAAAAAAATCTTTGCTGATGTGTATTTCCTTTGAAAGATTTCAAAATACAGGCCCTATTTCTCAGTCTCTTACATGAATAGTGTTTTAATACAGCATATTTGTAAAGTGAATGCACTTTAATTTCAGCATGATGCTATTTTCAGCAAGATGCTACTTTGTTATTAAAGTGTGGAGATTTAAATTTAATTAAGCTCAATTTAATTAAATTTAAACTTGCAAAATAAATTACAAATAATAACTTGAAGGAAAATATTTTATAGTTTGGTCATGCAGATATAACAACTATTCCTTGTTATATTTCAATACTGATGCACTGCAAATAAATGTGTGTTATATTTCAATAATAAGTAAAATTATTTACATTGCTGGGAAAAAAAAAAAAAGTTTCTATTTCTTTCTTCCTCTGGGCAATTGCTCATCCTCATCACTGAAGTCACTAAATGGAGCCAAATCAATTAACTTGCAATAATCGTTTTGGGATTGAATTCAGCCCCTGATCCTCAGATATCTCAGAAAACTGTAACTTTTCTACTTGCTTTTCTCAGATGAACAAGTCTAATGCATTGTACTATGTAAAATTCCAGCTGGTTTCTTTAGAGGCTATACATGTCCATCACTTTTTCCCCCAGCAGAATATTGTGCACAAAATAGCACATTCCAAATATAGCAACACAAAAGTATAAGCTGTTTTTATGAAAGTAGAGAACCCCAAAATACTACTAATAAATGGATGCTTCACTGTGTACCTATATATTACCATGAATTTGTACTTCTAGCTTTTTTCCAAATGGAGATGGAATTGCTGAAAATACTGTTATTAAAAGCTTTTATTTAGATCTCTTTTATTTGTGCCAGGTTAAACATGTATCTCACAGATGAATGCTTGAATAGGAGCATCTGAGAAGTCATAATTAAGTAAAATCCTTAGTAGCAAATTCTTGTTTTTATGAATTTTACTAAATTGTGCAATTTTGTACTATTTGTATAACCAGAGACATTAGTTGCATCCATTCTATTGGTTATTATTTAAAAAATAAGAGAGTTTCTGCTGGAAGGCTTCACAGTTCAAGGGCTGTTTCTATTTGTACTGCTTCAGAAGCAGGCAGAGAGAAGGCTGGTGACTCGGGGAGCAGCAATCTCATTTCTAGTTCTCTACTGCTGAGAAGGAACAAGTAGCAGCAGGTCAATATTTATGGCAGCGCACCTTTTCTTCGCTCTGCATGGTATCCTAATTGCGGACATCTGATGGGAGACGAGTAGAGAGCAGGACAGAGCAGGTCCTTGGAAGCAACTTCCCCAGAGTTGGTGAACCACCTAACATTTGCATGCAACAACATGCAAAGGCAAGTGGAGATGTTCTGCATGCTACATAGATCACAGCCAGACCCAGAGGCATTGCAATGGAAGCACATTTTGAATGCATTTTTTAAGGAGAGCTTAGAAGTATCATGGGTTAATTCATAGAGTTAAACACCTTAGGAACTGAAAGGAAGGAATCGCAGCGGATTTGTCTAGGACCTGATATTGGTGGCAGTTTTTCTAAGAGTAGATAAGACTGAAGTATAATTACAACAGACTTCACAGGCCCAGGGCAAGAAAGCTATAGCTCTTGGTGATTTTTGCTCTTCTGTTCAACGTATGTATCTGTATCTGTGCACATACAGACCACACAGACAAAAGCCAGATGGAACTCTGTGGGCAAAAAAACAAACCAAAACAAAATTTAAACTGTTTAGGATTTTCTGTTAGTATAGTTATTCTCATTTACTCTATTGGATGATAAGTGAACATTTGAAAAAACTACTGCTTTCAAACAAAGGAGCCTATAGTTGGCAACAGGAATATAGAGGAAGATGCTTTTTTTTTTTAAAGGTGTTGAACTATGAGAATTGTGGCAGACTTCAGAAGAAATTTTTCTGAAAATCAGGCCACCTCAATTCAAATTTTTAGATACTGATCTTTGCGACCCAGTTTAGACACCTACATTTCAAAATGTGATTTAAGCACTGGTGGTTCTTCACATGCTATTTATCCTCAGCAGAAAGCCTTTTGCTTTTTTGATGGTTTTAGGACTTTTAAGTTTTGTGATCAGTCTCTTCAGTGAAATGGATCTAGGCAGGTCTAAAGCATGTGCTGGTACTTAATTTACCCAGGTTTTGGTGGATTGGGGTGTAGCAGATTCAGATGGCCAGGAAGCTGCCTGGAAAGTATATTCAATTACTTCACACTGAGAAAACAGTTTTTATAGACTTGGTTTTTGAATAATCTCTCTCATTCTTTTTTCAATAAAGACTAGTCTTACCCTGCAGGCAGTAAGAAGCATTATTTAACACCAACTGATTCACAACGTATTACTACTGTACTACACAGTTGCACATTTCTGAGAAAAAAATTAACTTAATAATAGTTTTATTACTTTAATCCTATTATGAGTGAATTCATAAATTCAAAGCTTCTGCTTTGGAATGTATTTGAGAATGGTTAAGACAGTCTAATTCTAAAAATGAATGAAAAAAAAAGTGTAAAAAATTATATAAAGGAGTTTTCTATAAGCCTTCCTGGCCTTTTATGAAAAGGAGGAAGGAAGAATAAGTTAATAATTTAGAATTGGGGTTTTGTTTATTTTCCTTCAGCACAGAACTAAAACTCAGGAATTCAGGGGGGTGGTAGGAATGTGAATTGACAGAATATGGTCAAGTGTCACCTGATTTAATGTTTTCTGATTATCTTATTTAATATATGTTTTAATATTTGATAAATACTTTACCTTTAAATCATGCTTTTCACTCCAAAAACATGCAAGAATAGCAGAAGAATAAAAAGAGGAAATGAAAGGAAATAATTTCAAATCTCTAGATTCCTATCCCAAATGTATTCCTTTAATATAAATTTATCCTCCAGTCATCCTAAGTAGTTAGGACTTTTCAAGAAGAGGCTGTGAAACGTTTAAAAGCAGACAAAAGTACCAAACTCACTCTTTAAACTGGGTTCCAGGAAAACTCCACAGTGGGCAGTTCTTAATGGAGAACTTTTATGTGAGAACTCACCTTTTCTGAAATTTTCACCTATATCTCTCTGCCTGAATATAATAGTAGGATGAAAAGCTCTTTGAAAATATTTCTACTAAGCTTGTGCAGAAGTTAAACCACAGAGAACTGTGTAAGACCTCAGAGTAAGACCTCAGTAAGGTAGGTTTCTATAGTGCCTGAACTTCACGTTGTTCTATAAAGACCTGAATTACATTCTGATTTTTTGTACTGCTGTATATGCGTATGACTTCTCTTGCATGTTTTTTCTTCCAAATAATGAACTTCTTATTTATGAAACATTGCTTTACAATGACAACAGAGAGCAACCTGGGTAATTTGTAAGTATAGTAGTTTCATGACTATTAAAATGAGTTCCAGACTGGTATGCTTTGGGGAAATCATTAATCTTCCTTGAATTACCATATCTTTAAATGTGTAAATGTCCATCAGGTACATGAAATGAATCATGTAACATGATATTTTTAAAAAGTAAGTGGAGCATATTCACTGGGTAATGAAGAATGCAAATGTACTGCATATTTATCTTCCGTACTACTATGATTATGTTCTTGCAATAGATGTTGGGATTTCTAAGAAACTATCTACTTCTGAGGATATTTTTTTATTTTAGTTGCAAATTTCTCTTACCCCCAAAAAATGTGATTGCAGTTTCAGCTAGCAGTCAGCTGCTCTAACTTGTTTTGTGGAAGATCAACTGACACTAAATGCTCAATAACTATATTCCATTTAATGTCTGTCAGTTCTTCAGGTGTTTGACACCAATCAGGTGTTTGTCATTCAAGAACAGGATAGAATATAGAAAGTATCTCTGAAAGTGTTATTGTAAAATTAGAATTGAAAGCTTAGACATTTTTCTTCAGTCACCACAACTGTCATCCTATGGTTCTCAGAAACACAATATTTGTCAGTTGCAAACAAGAGGAGGATGGGAACAATCTCTGAGTAGCTTAGTGATACCTTATTTCTTGTCTTCTATGCAAAGCAACATATTAAAGGCCAAGTTGTTATACTAAAGTTAGAGCTAAAATTAATATCAAACCCCATGCATTTCTTAATGTCATGGTATCAGTGTTTTAATTTAATCAATAATTAGAAGTAGCATTTTTTGATGCTTCATGTTTTAATTTGTTTCCTTAGCCTCCTAAAAGTAATAGGGCATTAAAAAATAAACAACAGAAATGAATTGACAGGTTTGTGATCTACGACTGTTTCTGGAAGGGACAGATTCATGAGAAAGGCTGGGCTGAGATTAACTGGAGTGATTCTCCTTCAAATTATTATGACTATATGATAAGGTGCTGGATTATGAAGGTGTGGTATGCAGTGGAATCATAATGTGCCTAAAGGGGGAAAGCAGGACTCAGTAAGTGCATATATGTGAAAAGCATCACATGACAGTCCCATAGTTTATTACCATACTTCAATGATCTATGTAAAATGTAGAAGTTGAGTCAAAATGATATGAAGATTGCTTACAGAATCCTTTAATGATGATTTATTTTGTTGTTGTACATTGTAATAAGGAATAACAAAAGCTTCCTGGAGCATGAATGATCTAAGTAATTTAAATGTTAGCCAGAACGAAGATACATCACCAACACAATATTTGCACATTAATTCCTGAAACACCACTTTAAACTCTAATTAAAAAGTATCATATAAAAAGGAGAAAAAAACCCTATGACTAATTATTAATCTCCAGAACTAAACTGATTTAATTAGTTGACGAATAAAGGTCACTGTCGAAGCTAACTGAAAAGGTACAACTTCTGTCAATATTTATTAGATTAGACTTTTTTTCTCTCTGTTTTCTCTAAGCATTGGCTACTGCAGAGTGCTGCCTTATCTTCCTACAGCTATTCACTGGGTAAATCTACAAGGTATCTTTGTACCCATTTAAAGCTATATCTTAGCACACTTTAAACTTTAGTCTAATACTGGCTCCATATGATAGCCAGGCCACTGACCAGTGAGGTGGGGGTACGACAGTGCCCGTGACGTGTGCGGGAAATGGTGCTCTTGAGACAGATAACCTCTTTACTCCCCTTTTCCTATATGTATTTAAAATATATGCAATGCCATGTAACACTTCATCATCAAAGCAAATTTCAGACGGCACAGCCTGTTAGGAATAATATTTTCAGTGTAACTGAAATGAACTTTAGGTTAAAAAACCCTATCTCTTATTCCTTCTGCAATATTGTTTTAAATCAGGTTAATACATACTGAGGCATTTTACCTGTCACATTTGAATGAATGCAGTGAACCATGTGATGGTTATTTTTCTGACTAGCTATTTTGTGTAAAAATTCTTTTTAACAAGAAAACACAATTGTGATAGTTTACAGTATACATTCATAATGTATAACTACCTGGGGCCTGTTCTGCATTTTCTGCCAATTCCCATTTCCCCATGAAGAACCCTTGATGATAATTTTCATTGTTAAAGTCCCCAGGAGTTAAGAATACGTAAGAATTGCAGAATAAGTCCTTATTTCTGTTACCAGCAAAACAATAATCTTCAGATAATATGAATAAATTACTGTTTTTCAAAGAGTATAAAGGTCAGCTTCTACCTGTCTGTTTTTTGCAGAGTGAAATTGTCCGCTTGCTACTATTAGTTTAGTAAGACCTATTAATAATGAAGAACTTTTTTGTGAGGAGAAAAAAAAATTAAATGTCAAAGGATTTTCAGTCTCCTTTTCAGATGATGCACAAATTTGTCCATTCACAAAAATGCAATCTGAAAGTGGGATATTTATTGTGGTAAAATATTAATCGTCTTTTGGTTTTCATTTTGGTTTTCATTTTGGTTTTGTTTTTTACTAGCATATATATATTTCTATAAATTGAAAGACATCTTTGGTTTAAGCTAATACTTTAGGCAAACTGCTGTGTCACAGTGGCTGACTATTATAATAGCTGTGAAGAGATCTACCATTCTGGGCAATTCATTTGTAGGAAAATCACCTCTTGGCTTCCTCTGCAACCTTTAATCTTTCCTTGGTCACAGGCTAGCATAGAAAAATAGCTCAGCAAAGGTAATTGGTTTTGCTAGGCTATCCCAGGTGGAACGCAGAGGCTGCCACCCAGACTTGCAGCCATGCAGAGTGTGGGCCAACAAGCACCGCAGTCCAGGAGCAACGCGGGTAAAGCCGCCTCTGCTAGCTGTGAGTTCCCCTTGACGGGGACAAATTGGACAACACCCTGATGCTAAATTACCATAGTGGAAGTTTGCAGAGAGCAATATGAGCAAATAGGCTCCAGTCCGCTCACAAGTGGCAGGCGGTCAGAGCTGGGCCACATGGGGACAGTACAGCTCTACCTAGCCCTCCATGGCACCCTCTCTTCCACAGTAAAGAAGTGGCATCCCAGGGGAGAAATGGCTTGGGCAACTGCCTTATATGTGTCCTGGAAGCAGACAGCCAGTCTGACGAATAATTGAATCTTACTCTCTGCCTCTCTGTGGAAGACATTACTCATTTTTCCATCAGACTTTGCTACAAATTTGAACTGTTACAACTGACTTGACTACCATTGTCCGGTTAGCTCTTTTAATAATTTTCTATTCCCCTGTCTGCCGTCTCTAACAAAGCAAACAGAAATTGTAGTTTTACAATTCCTTCTCCATTATCCTCCTTAAATGCAGCTTAATTAACATTAACATTTTCACACTTGCCTTCATATTTTTAAAAGTAAGGCCTAAAGGTGGAAAGTGAGTGTCAAGTGCTACTGAATGCAGTGTTGTAAGACAGTGTAAAACAGTTCCCATTTCAGAGTACTGGAGAGCTAAACCTTAACATAGACTGAAATATGTAGAGGCTAAAAAATTGGTACGAACATCTGGTAAAGACTTTTCAAGAATCAGGTTTGTTGATCTCTTATCCTGTTAGAGATTTCAGAAGAGTAAATTCTTGCTGTGCTGATTTCTCTACAGTGGTTCCCCCAAAATGGGTATTTGTCATCCTTGACTAAATTTTTTTATAAATTAATTGGTTATTGCACGTAGCAAAAATATTTTCTATGAAGCTTAATATATGAGGAAAGTTAAACACTTTTGCTCCTCTTCAGCAACATCAAGCATTTTTGAAGGAATTTGCTTATAGTTGCTGCATGATACAGCGCATTTTCTATCAGGCTATTTGGAGAAGGCTCCAAAAATTTCTGCATGTCTTAAGTCTAACTATTGATTTGTGTTCCCTGGGCTTGCTGACTATAAGTTTTCATCTGTGCATTCAGCCTGTAGTAGTTGAAAAGGCTAAGCAAAAATTACTCTGCTGTTGTATTTACTGCTCTGCTGCTAAATGCTCAACCATCTTTAGGATTTTGTTCTACCAAAGTGATGAGATTAACGAGTGTTAGTTACTTAGTATAGCAAAACCTCCACAGAAACCGCTTGTCTCTGGAACAGTGGAATTCTTCCAGCAAAACATATGATCATTTGGGATGCTAAACTTTCTCCCAACGTTCTCAGTTTTATGGGTCAAAACCCTTGAAAGGCTATGAAACTCAAGCTCTTCAAGGAAAAATGAACATCTTTGTCATACATGTGAGGATCTTCCCACAATATCTGCCAAATCAAGTAAAGAGCAAGCCAGACAGGGGATCATTAGACATGGGATCATTTTTTTCTTATTTTTCTTTATTTGGGGAAAATCCCCCAACCTCCTTTAAAAATTAGTTTCAAAACAACTCTTTCCTTTTTTTTTTTTTAAAAAAAAGGTATTTTTTCAGTGTAAATAGCTACTTATTTCATAGAATCAGAGGATCATTTAGGTTAGAAAAGATCATCTAATCCAACTGTCAGCCCAATACCACCATGTCTACTAAAGGCATTTAGGCACTAGGCACTAAAATTTACAAAGGAACTTTTAATGGATAATCACTTGGGCAGGATTTGGAAAGGGAACTATTTTCAAGTTTACTTTTCATGCATTTGTAACTTCTTTCATGTTAAGTTTATTTCATAGTGCTTCTGCATAGATTTTGTTTTGACAGCTATACTCTAAGCAAGATAATTCTTTAAATTCTTAAATTTAGATCCACATTTTAAGTGTTAAATATGTGTTTCTTTTACTATGGCTGAAAAATGAAAAGAAAAAAAAGGAAAATGTGAATTTTTTTCTGTGAAGAAATGTGTTCTATATGGAGTATAACTCTCACAGGGAAGCAGTATTCTGTCAGCTGGTCTGTTATTCTGATTTACTCTGTTGGGGATTTCTGACAACCTGAAAATACAGATAAGATGGTGAAAAATAAGGCTTTGGCTCTCTGACACATTTAATCCACACCAGATTTTAAGTATTTGAGTAAAATATGAAATATTAGATTGCTTTTACATCCTGTGTAGTATTTCCTAACACAGAAAATAGGAAACTTAACTCAGAAAAAAGTAAGATCTAATTTGAAATGGATTCTTTATTTATTACCTGTTTAGTTTTGATTGCTTAATTATACTGAACTGGGGACTGCAAAAGTCTGTGTAGTTTAGTTCACTTTTTATTCAGTCCATCTGGAATCAGGAAGTCAGTACAGACTCACAATATAGCCTATATGTGTTAAAGGACCTCAAAAAAGATTTTTTTCATAGCCGAAATTTTTCCTCTCTCAACAGAGGTACAGATAAGCATACACGCATAAACCCTGGCTTTATGTGTAGTGACTCAAATATTGAATGGTTGGTATAATCATAACATAAAGTCAATTTTCAGAGGATTTCTTTTCAGTTTACGGGCCAAAAGTGTTCTGGAGCTGGTAGCTAATTTAGAATCTATTTTAACAATCTATTTCTAAGCTTTCCTGCAGAGTTGCTATTTAACATTTTCTAATCCAGATTCTTTTCACTGTTGATTAGTAGTAGCATTTTTAATGTTTTCCCATTGCCTTTAAACTTCAGATTATCAAAGTACTACTTCAACCAGTCGAGCTCTTGTCCCTGGTGTGCATTTAATTTGGGAAAAACGTTCCTTCACATTGGCTAGATTTTATTCCCTACTCTCAGTTCAACTGTGTGCAGCCTACTGCTGAGAAAACCCTATTCATCCTTGGCTTCCTTGCATTCCAAACCTTTGAACAAAAGAAATTTAACAGTAAAATTGTCAAAATTTCTGCTATGTTTTAGCGAGCACAATTTCAAAGATTTACAATCATGGCCAAATTTTAGTAGACTTTAAAGGGGAGTTCAGAGGTCATAGAATCATAGAATCATTTAAGTTGGAAAAGATCTTTAAGCTCATCAAGTCCAACCATAAACCTAACACTGCTGGGTCCACCACTAAGTGCTGCATCTACACGTTTTAAACGCCTCCAGGGATGGGGACTCAACCACTTCCCTGGGAAGCTTGTTCCGGTGCTTGACAACCCTTTCTGTGATGTAATTTTTCCTAATATCCAATCTAAACCTCCCCTGGTGCAACTTGAGGCCATTTCCTCTTGTCCTATCCCTAGTTACTTGGGTGAAGAGACCAAGACCCAGCTCACTGCNGGGTCACCTGGTCATAGAAGGAGATCAGGTTGGTCAAGCAGGACATGCCTTTCATAAATCCATGCTGACTGGGCCTGATCATGTGCTATATGACAGCGCTCAGGATGATCAGCTCCATAACCTTCCCCAGTACTGAGGTCAGACTGACAGGCCTGTAGTTCCCCTGATCCTCCTTCTGGTCCTTCTTGTAGATGGGCATCACATTTGCTAACCTCCAGCCAACTGGGACCTCCCTGATTAGCCAGGACTGCTGATAAATGATGGAAGGTGGCTTGGTGAGCACTTCCACCAGCTCCCTCAATACACTTGGGTGGATCCCATCAGGCCCCATAGACGGTGTATGTCTAAGTGGTATAGCAGGTTGCTAACCATTTCCTCTTAGATTATGGGGGCTTCATTCTGCTCCATGCCCTTGTCTTCCAGCTCAGGGGGCTGGGTACCCTGAGAACAACTGGTCTGACTATAAAAGACTGAGGGAAAGAAGGCATTAAGTACCTCAGGCCTTCCCTCATCCTTTGTCACTATGTCTCCCCCACATCCAATAAAGGATGGAGATTCTCTTTAGCCCACCTTTTGTTTTTAATGTATTTATAGAAACATTTTTTATTGTCTTTTATGGCAGTAGCCAGATTAAGTTTTAATTTGGCTTTATGCAACTAACTTGTGTATATAGGGGTATTATCATAAAAAATACTTCCTTCTCTTTCTCACCCATCTCCTACCTTTCCTATGGAAGAGACCTCATGTGGTACTTGGACTGTTTTCTACTGTTTGTCACAGCACCATTTCCAAACCTCCCAAAGTACTACAGCCCAAATGAAATTAAAATCTCAAAAAGACGATTAAGTATGCTGCATTGAAAGCACATATAAATGTGTTTTTCAAGGTTATCTAAGAGTTTGTTGGGCTGTAACCCTTTTCATTTATTCAATAATTTATTTTCTATTAGGAAACTGCACGATCTTCTACTGTAATGCCATGTTGGATCAGCTTCATTTAAGTACTGATGGAGATACTGGCAATGGGACAGATATAACTAAATTTTCTAATTTATTTATAAGTGTTGCTCACTGAAAATTTACAATATTTTGATGATTATATTTGGTGCAACATTGACCATCTCCATAAATAATAGAGGTAATAGAATATATTATACAAGCTATTTTATATCAATACTTATAACATAGACAGCAACAAATTGGAAAGTAATATATTTTACAATTTCCTCTTTGAGAAAGACCAGACAGAATGGATTGATTTAGCAACTAGCAAACTTTTCCCTTGGAATTAATTCCTACTTTTTCTAAGATAAATGGTGAAAATGCTGTACAAAGTGCTGAGAGGAAAAGGGATATTACCTATTCTCCTGAAGCAGTCTGCAACTACATTTTTCAAGCTTGGAGGTTCCTCTAGCTACAGCTGCCAAGGTAGAAGTTATCTGGACTGTCAGGCTTTCAGTTCTTTTCCAAAAAGAAGGTTTTTATCAGTAATATTTTTCAGTGAGCCAGAGAAATCTTCTCTTTTTGAGAGAGAAATCAGTGACCCTCACTCAGGGTCACCTAAACTTTGGAATTTGCCTTCAGCCAAAGGTCCAAACCTAAGTTACTGAAAGCATTTTATCAAGCTTTAGAGTATGAGACCATAATAAATTCTTGTATCTAGATCCCTTATGGTAAACAATTATATGTTAGCTGCTGTCCAGCTTTTCAATGACAGTAAATTCAACTTTTCTGCTCATGAGGTTCCTGCTTACAGTGAAAAATTTGTACCTTATTTGTTTCTAAAAATATTTACATACATTACAGAAATCAGGCTAAATAATAGTTGTCACCATGACTAAGGTTTGTGTTAACCTCTCAGCTTTGTGAACTGGGTCTGTTCTGTAAATGTCCGTACCATTTTCTGTCCTCAAAACTGGTGACAGGCTTTCCCATGGCACAAGTGTTGGTAACAGCATGCCTCAAATGTGAGTTAGACCCTTTGCAGGGGCTTGAAACTCTTCAGCTGACCCTTATCTTTCTAAAGAGATTACTTACAAAGAATTTGGTGCTGCAGGGTGATAACCATGTTTCTTCTTTCCAGGAAAACAATTACAAAAAATGCATAAATTAAAGGGCAGTTATTTCCATTAAAATCTGTGCACATAAAAATCAGTTGAATGAACTCTGTTTAAACTTAGACAAAACTTAATGTTAGAATAACATCCAAGTAATAAAAACTTGTCAGGGTCAAATCTGTGGTTAGCCATTAGACCTAATTTTTAGTGTTGTCTTGGGTTTATCTTGAAAACTATCAGTGATAAAGATGACAGGTATAAAGTGAACAGAAGTGAAAATCAACAACTCAGCAACTAATTGTTATTAGCGTGTGGTATCACTGTATTATGGCACAAAAAATTAGGGAAGATTGCAAGACATATTGATTATAAAAAACTCTTATTTAAACTAGGTCTGATGTTGCTTCCAATGTATCCAGAAATGTGCACTAATCATCATTACAAAATCAACCTTTCCCAACAGTTACCACGGAGTGATACATCGATACTGCAATTTTTTCATGGATGTACAAAAGCCTTTGCACTGCAAACCATACATTCTGTTGCTGAGTTGAAAAACATAAATAAATCCTGCAGACCTCTGAGCACTTGGCTGTGCTAGAGATGAGGTAGTGGCTAGATTGCTGTGGAAATTTATGGGTCTCCAACAAACCAACTTAAAAATGTGCTATATTAATATACAGAATCAGAGTCGCTCTGCCACAATAAAAATCAAATTAGGTCAATGGTATTATTGTGGGTTAATATTGAGGGTTAATATTGTGCTGTTGCTGGTGCAGAAATGGTGTCTAACTCATAGACTATTCCTCCTATTAATGAATGTAATAAAATATTAAGGCTCTGTACAACTGTGTTCTGTGGGGCTGGGGAGGAGAGGAAGAAATGCTTCCTGAAAAGCTCCTCGGTGTTTTGTGAGCCACTCTGACAACCTAAGAAGTGCTTAGAAAGAAGTATTACCACCTGTGGAAAAGGCATGAGAGGTTACTATGTGTTTCTGAAGTGTTGTTGTATCATGAGCTCTGAAGATTTTCTTCGACTGTACTTTTTTCTGCTTCTAAACTTTCCTTTTCAGTGCAACCAGTTGTTACTTGTGGAAGGTTCATAGAAATCCTTCACCACAAAAATTACTTGGAGCATTTGATTGCACTAACATTTAACAACAATTATCATAGTTTCATAAATACAAGGATAAATAAAAGAATATGTACAAATACATATATACTAGTTTAGCAGAATTTCACTGAGAACAATAGATATTTTTCATTCTACTCTATCAGAAATATTACTCTGTTATTTGTGGTATTGTCAGTAACAGTTTTCACAACCTCAGAACTTCATGCCAATGTCATGTCAGCCTATGCCAAAGAGACCCTCTGTCTAGATAAAGCTTTACTCTGTTTCGTGTTCTTGGCAGACTAAAAATCCTTTTTTCCTAAAACTTGATTAAACACAGTTCCATCTGGTGGCACTGGGAAAGGTCACATGCACACCATTTCTTAGTTCTCAGCAGCTGAGGACAATTGTTGGAATCCCATGCTGATAATCTCATATTTGGCAGAACCTTAAGCAGCTCTGGCATCTTTAACAACAGATTCTTCAAGGAGATGACCCTGTCTTTTTTTTTTTTTCCATTTAATTGCATCAGAATTGCTAGAGCCAGCTTGAAGTTTTATTTTTCCAACAATTTTTCCTTTAATCATGCAATTTGTAAGTTACCCACTTTTTTTACTTCTTTGTTGTTTTACTCATGAACTACTTCTTATAACCTTAATTTTACAAATCACAAATAAACCCCCCTTCATTTTATTATCAAAATGTAATAATCCAAATTAACTTGGAATTTTATGAAGCAGAAGTATATGAATGATACATTATTTTAAGGCTAAATTGTAGATAAAAGGCAAAAAAAACGCTCAAAGATAATGTAAGCATGCTATAATTAGTCATACCCGTGGCTTTGTATTTTTTGTCACTGTATTGGCATTTGCTTCTGTTAAAAAGGTGTCTAAGAAGAAAATATAGATATGGGAATTACAAGATCTTTTCTCAGATTTAGAAATTCTGAAGATCACATTCAAACCCCTGAAAGGTGTTATGTTTCCCACAAAGGGGCTTGTGGTCTGAATAGACAAATAACTCTTCTGCAATGAAAGCAGAACCCCACAAAGCTCTGCTCTAAGTGCCAGACTGGCTGGCATTTTGCATACACTTGATGTTTTTACAGGGAAACTCCTTCTCTGAACAGCTGTCATTTCCTTAGATTCCAACCCAAAGTTAGCACAGACAATCTAGTCCATCTAGTGTTTATTCCTAAGCTTTTTTTTCCTTTGTTTTTTTTACCATTCCCATTACTCTGGCAGACTGATTACAGATTCCAAAAGCCATTACTAAAATTGTAACAGATCTTATCATATGTTTCCTATCCTTTACACAGGTCCTCTTCCACATGGCAATATGCATTTTTAAGAACATAAAAATGTGGTTTGATATCAGTATTTAGTTAGTAGCCTTGGCTTTTTTTACTGGCCATTTCTTTGATCTCTGGTAGTTGTGGAGGAGAGTTTTATAGATTCACAGACTTCTCGGATATTGCTGTATTAATAAGGACTTCATGAGTGGCCACTGAGAAACCTTCAGTAGCTATGTTTTAATTTCTTCATAAATTTCTGAACTCTTCCTTTAAATTATATCAGTCATTTCATTTTATGTCTGTGACAATTTCATTTTTGTTCTATCTTGGTCTAATAGGAATTGTCATTTCCAATTTCCTTTCTTCATCTCATGCTGACATTGCTGTTTACTGTCAGATCAGCAACATTCTAATTTTTGCTGGCTTTACATGATGGGGAGATTTTTTTGGTTTTTGCTTGGGAATTTTTTTCTGCTAGTATAGGAGTAAAGATACATAGGGCTCACATAAATTCTAATATCCTGTTAAATTGCTGAGGATGTACACCAGGTTCCAGGGCCTTGCAGAAACAAAACAAGAGGCAGATTTCTATTGTTCATTCTGTACCCTCCTCCCAAGAAGAAAATTGCAAATATTGTCTCTCTTGACTTCTTTACTAAGCTATGTGTGCAATTGTGTGTGCCATTTGGGACTTTATAATACATCTACCAAGTCAGCTACTTTCCTTAGTAAAATGTAGTTATAGAGTTTTCCTTTGCTTGTATTTTTTCTTCTCCTTTTGTCTTTCATTCTGACATCCTCACTGGCTTTATTAGTATTTCTATTGACTGTCAGGTGCCTACTGACTTGATTTTCCAATGTATGCATCTCTAAAACCCTTACTTCAAAAAGTTAGGCAGAACAGACAAATGGAGTGTGGTTTATTATTCTTATGTATATATATTATAAGACACAAGAAGTTATGATTCACCCAGATCACTTTCAAAGTCCATGACAATCTAAGGAATTTAGCCTTTATTTCCCAGTGCTTGGGATGCCAGTTCCTACTGGTCAAAGAAGCAACCAGGAGTATTCTCTATTAGTGTCATTTCTGGTACATAAATCATGC
>VZTL01049630.1:61138-77294 GCA_013400535.1 Scopus umbretta | reverse complement strand
GTTTGTTTTTGGTGTTTTTTCCTTTTTAATTCATGGGCAATGCTTTTAGAGTGCTTTCCAGCACTGAAGTGACTTTGTAGCCTAGATCCTGTTGATTGCTAATGGTGCTGTGTTCCCATGGTGTTTTGAAGCTCCTGAAATTGTGCTATGGCAAAGGTACGTCTTGGAGTGGCGACTGCATAGTTGGGAGTGGTTATTTGTATAGATGCTTTCTGGTTTTGAAGTTTATCAACAAAGGACTGCAGAGCTATAAGCCTGATTACTCTGGTTCTCATAGAGCAAGCTTTTGTAGGACCCCATTCAGTGAAGAACCGTATACATGTGGTTTACTTTGTCCATGTGACTGATGTCTTCCAGGGGTCAACAGCAACAAGCAGAAAGGGATGAATTCCTCACCTGAGAACATACTCTCTGAGGACAAGCTTGGCCTTTTTTTAATCTATAAAAGTATTAATAAATGAATACATCCATTCAATATACCCTTTTAAAAATGGAACTCTTTTCAAAGATTTAAAAAATCATTTAGAAAAATGTATGAATGTGTAGTCTACTATTTAACAGAGGCAACTTGGAAAGTATTATCAACAACAGCACTCTTCTGCATAATTATAGTCCGGGGGCTGCTGCAGAATAAACCAGAGCAAATCAGACTAAGTGGGTCTCAAGCTGATCAAATACATCACAGTAACACAAAGAAACTACATACCAGATATCCTTGGAATCCCACAAACTTCTACTTTTATGACAGTATTAAGTCAGTCTTGCATAGATGTTAGTTATATTCTGGTATTAATAAATTGTTCCAGGTAGAACTCAAAACTAGAGTTTCTCTATTTAGTGCTAGAGAACCTAAAAATGGATTTATAATGAGAGAGACTAATTTAGTGAAGTGACAATAATTTTGTAATAATAATAATATGCTTATTCATAATATATGTAGTGCCATCTCTTCTACATTCCTTTGTGTATATTAAGTGCCCCCTTCTTTTTATCTTATGTAAATTATGTACTACCTTGCATTGTTAAAAAATGTACTTGTCTTTGATAAGCAGTAATTAGTAACTACATAGCAAAGTCCTATCTTTAAGGGTCTGGTAACAATGCAAGGAAGAGTGGGCAATAGCATTAGAACAGGTCCTTTTCTCTGGAGTGCGAACTGGAGACAGCCTGTGAACATTTTCATTGGCTACAAAGGCCTTAAAAGCATCCTGTAGCTCTGAAGATACAGAACTGCCAGAAATGTTTTCCTGAAAAGGGAAATGACAAGGACGGATTAACGTCTTTGGTAGGTAAGTAGTGAGGCAAAAGCAAATCCAAATGCAACATTTTTATTTAGATGAGTGAATTTTGGGAAGCTTTAGTACCTTAGCTAATAGACACGGTACCTCTCAGGATTTAAAAAATGAATGGTGCCTCCTGTTTCCATGGGAAATTTATAAGATCAATTACACACATCTGTTTTTGAGAAGATTTATTAAATTGTTCAGAAGTTTTATAGATGTCTTAAAACTACGGGTGAAAAAGAACTATGTTCTGGAAGCAACATGGCTTATTTTGAGATATATTATGGATGCTGCAAGCGTTCCCAACCTTGAATAAATAATTTCACATATTTTTAACTACCTGTCTAGGAATCTTGAAATGAGAAACAGACATAATAAATAATTTATTGTGCAGAACAGGAGCAAATAGGTATATTACACCCTCTGATTTCCAAATACATCTTGCTGAGCAAAGCCATGTGATTTAACGCAGCTTTGCAATATATTGCTGTTTCACCAATGTCTTAAAATAAGCTCATATGCAATGGACCTGAGCTATCCTCAGTGGGCAATGAAATCAATGGGCAGCTTTCTAGCAATAGCAATGTCAGCTTTACAGTTCACCCGCTCTTGAGTAAAAGCCTTTTTGTGTTCTTCTGGTCCTAGAGCTTATTTTGCAAGGGGCTGCTTTCTCATCGCAAGCTAGCAGAGTTTTGAAGCAGCTCCAGTTTGTGTCGGTGGCAACAGCCAAAGTTTCTGAAGGGATTTCTGAGGAAGCCAGGAAAAAAAAATAATGTGCTGAGAGGTTCCTTGATTAAAAGTAAACATCATATTTTTATTGGGTGAATGGTAAGGGGAACAGACCAGAAAAGAGAGGCAAGACGTTACTATCTCCATTCCACGTTTGTATGGATAGCTCCTTAGGGATAAAGATGAGAATGAGGCCTGCAAATTTCTGAACCAGGCAAGAACACAGAAAAATAGTAGTTTCCAATGTTTAGGGAAATGGGATTTGGGATACTCCCTGAAAAACTACAAGGAATGCATTACAGAACTGGAGAGTTGGTATAAAATGGAATAAACTTTGTGGGTGCAGGCGTTCCATCTAATCTATGTTCTTCTGTAATCTTACCTCGAGAAGCTGAATCGGAGACACGTTTGCGAATGCGAACATTCACCCTGGGTGTCTCATTCTGGAGTACATTTCTGTAAAAGACAATCAAGACTGGATTTTGAGAACAACAGTGAGCTTGTAGCATTTTTTGAAGAAAATACCATTTCTGGATTTTGAACACCAGAACACTGCAGCCCAACTTACGGATTCCATTATTTTATTTTTTTTTTCCCTATCCAAGTGTGGGTAGGAGAAGAGACCTGCTAGTAACTAGTCTATTTGTGGTGCACAGGCTCACGCAAACGTTCTTTGGCATTCGCTTTGCACAGGATGGTACAGATAATATTTTTTTTTTCCCCCCTGTAAATATTCCTTTTAAAGAAGCAGTACGGAAGTGTTTTTTTTTCTTAGAGCCTTGCTGGCACCCTGCTTTATGTCACCGTTAGAGTCACTTATTTGGCATGCCATGGGCTATGGTGAAGTGATCCCAGTTTCTCTATTTCTCTATTTCCCTAAAGTGCTTGATAATATTGTCATAGGAACATGGCATACTGAGGATAGTAAAGCTCATTTTTCTCTCCTCCTTCTGTTCCATTTGGGGGAAAATTCTCTACTATGATGCCATTAAAAAACCCACTGTGTCATAACTGCAGGGTAAAGTGGTTCCAGGAGCAGAACCAGCGTGAGCGAGTCAAAAGGAAGGCCACTTAGCTCTTAAATACCCACCTAAGGCTGATGAGTTTTCTTTCTATTACCATTGGCTTGATGAAACTTCATTTTTGACCTCTGGAAGTGCAATAGCCTGATGGGACACTTGTAGCTCCTTTGCTTTCAAAGTGACTTCACAGAACATGAAACTGGTAAGAGGAACATTTCCAATATCTTGCTTGAATTAGTTCTAAACTGACTTATACCCAATTTCATTCAAATCAGACAGTGCAGATGAGAGCTGGCAATTTGCATAGACATAGCAATTTGGAGAGAGGGGTGCAGAGTGCATGTCCTCAGTCTCTAGGCACGAGCAAAATCCAGGAAATTTGGAATTCTTAGTTCTTTTTTGTCTGTCTTTTGTTTGCTCAAGTCAAATTATTCAGAACTAAAAATATCCTATTATATCATGGGGTAAATAGGTATGCTTCTCAGCAGTGCTGGAAATTAATGAACATTCGAAAATGTGAATCTACCATATTGCTGTATTATCATTTGTTTGAGTATGTATTGCAAATAATAATTTGAAGACCAGGTTTCTTTTTAACTTTGAAAGAGATAAATAGGAATTATTGAAATAATGGGCTGAAATGTTACTTTAAATTGGCTTCCGTTTCTTTACATGATGATTTAATATGTATTTCTGTTTTGTCTAATGTTACATTTAGCCATCTTTGTTTTTTACGAGGTAATAGCCTTTTCCTGCATCACCAGTATCAGCAGCATTTAGCTTCTATTTTAATTAATCCCCTGTTCAGAGCAGAGCACATCTCAAGACAGTGTTATGGCACTGATCAGTCAATGCATAACCAAATATGATAATGCCTCTGACACATAGTATCATACTGAGTGACCCAGTTTCCAAATTCCAGTCTAACTTTGCTCTGCTTCAAGGACGAACTTAATGAACATTTGACATCAGGTAATTCATTCTAACTGTATATACCAGAGCTATTGCCTACCCGCAAACGCAAGTAGGATTTGCTAACAGCACTACCTAGTATTTGACTCTCCAATGCTGCTCGTGGCTTTTTTTTTTCCCTTCAGAATGTTGTGGGGTTGGGGTTTTTTTTTTGGCCAGGTGGAGTGAAAGTTAATTAGCGTACCCTCCTACACTGTTGCAGCGCATACATATGTATAGCGATAGCTCTGTCAGAAACAGAGTCTCCTAGAGGGAAGGTCTTCAAATTAGCCTTCAGAAGGGCCTGTCAGATTAATTTTTTGTTTTACTTAGTGTGTACCATTTTAGGAAATCTCCTCTAGCAGTCAATCCCTGACTTCCAGGCAGATATTTTTGGAAGAGGAAATATTTCTTTATTTAGCAAAACCTTGGGGCTGATTTATTACCCCTTGAACCCACAATTCTTTTCCTTCCTTGGAAATAGCCTGTTTGACTCTGTTCTGTGCAGGGAATTTTGCTGTGTGCCAGATCTTGCACGAGAGATGCAGTGTGCCCATGATGGCTGCTGTTCTAGCTGATACCAACTTTTGTTTTCAACATTTGAGCAAGGAACTTCCAAGACAAAGCAGATGAGGAGTCAGGGCTTTGTGCTCAGGAAACGGCCTCTCCAAAGGAGGCCACTCGTGGACAACCCATCCCCATGGACTGGGCAAAGAGTAGGACGTTACCTGTAGTGATGAGTGGATTTATGCTGTCTTTCCCCAAACTAGCCCTGTTAAGACAAGCAGCTCGCAATGATGTTTGCAATATCAGCAAATTGTGATTCCTAAAACATAATAGGAGGGTTTTGTCATTGAGATATAGCCAAATCACAAGCTTTGCCATGAATTTCATGTAATCCTAATGGACTGTAATCCTTATAATACACCAGGTTTGTGACTGGGATTACTAAAATACTTACCCTTGGCATCTTTTTTTTAATGCATTTGTTTTCTATCGCTTAAGCGAAAGCAATACATCAACAGAAGAATAGATATTTTTCATCAATCTGTTATCAGTAGCCAGCATTTCAGCCAACAGGAAAGGTTGGAGTTTTTAATAATATATATTATACTGTTTTTTCCATAATTCCTGACCAAGAAAGGCAGTTCCAAGGGAACTTTTGTAGGCACAGAGAGGAGATCAACACTTGCCTTTTTCTTTTTATAACAGCCTGTGCTACATCATCTTTATTTCCCCAGCCCCACCTTGACCTTCTGCAACTCTGCGTAGTCACCTCGGCGTCCCCAGTCTCAGAACTTTTTCTACACATCCCGCTACAGCACACTGATAAGGAATAGATTTAAATACTTAAATCAGTTGTCGGTCCCTCCCCCTGACCCTTTGGTGTGCACGGTCGTTTTCATGGTTCAGTTGTGCTCTTTGCTGGCAGCACGTGTGTCATGTCATCACCAGTTTTCTCACAGTTGGACCAGCGATGGCAGGGACTGTGGTTTAATTAGTCTCTCTACAAACTGCCTCAAGTTGCAAAGGCAGTCGTTCAAAGGATTATGCAGCAGAGTGTGACGCACGCAGAGCTACCTTGATTGCGGACTTGAAATAGGTCTTCAAAGAAAACTTTCTGTATAAAGAATCTGTGTGCAAAATGGCTCATGAAGTGCTAATTTCAATGCAGTCGAATGAACTGTGGACCGAATCCTTCACTGCCGTGTTTATTGATTCACCATTTACCTCTCTGCAATTTGGGAATAAAACAGTGTGATTTTCAGAATGATAGCACTGTGTGTGCATTTTGTGCAGAAGAAATTCCAGCTACGGTTGGACAAATATTCTTTATGGAACAGATGTCTGCCTTTCCTTTGCCTTAAACTCATTAAAAACCTCCAAAAAAACCTAAAGCAGTCTAAAAGGTGAGAGTGGCGTCTGTGGCTTTACTTTTCACCGATTGCCAGGAAATACCTTGATCTAAAAGCTAAGTGGGGATGGGTCAGCTCTGCTCTTGCACTAGAAATCTTCAGAGAACTCTCTTGTACCAGGGATCCCATGGATGAGGGTACTTTCCTTTCAAATCAGCATGGCTCCGTTTGCCTGTTCTCATCTGTGGGACTTTTAACCTGCGTCTCAAATAAATATAAATCTTGTCTTAACTTATGTCTGTCATGTTAGAAAGCTCAGTTAGGTTTTGCAGCTTTTTCAATATTGTGAATTTTAACCCAGTTATCAAAATACCAACATGTATTGTATTCTGCCAACCTCACTTGCTTGTGATGTTTCAGCAGGTCACAGAGTTAGGTTGTGTCTTCTACAGTGTCTTTCATGGGAATAGAGCACACCGAATGTCTCAAAGCAGTTACTGTGAAGACATATCTTCAACCCAAGACCATGGCTCAGGAAGGGGAGTTGGGATATTCGCAGAGGCCTCTGCTGCTGCTGACGTCTTATTTGGAAAAGTGATATTTTTAAGGGGTAATAGCCAGTCATCTCCAGGTTTTGCTAACAGATTTTTAACTCTTTACTGTCTTACAGTGTCAGTTGGCATGTTAACATTAGTGTTCAGTTTGCAACCTAGGCATAATTTCAGAGTGAGTCTCTCGTGCTTCAATTCATAATACCAGAGTAGTTGTAAAGTAGGCAAGTTCGATTCCTTTCCAATTAAGCTAAGCCAGAAGATGTGGTTCACCAAATTCACTCCATCAGCTAAAAGAACATCAGGCTGGGCTAGGACAGCAGCAGGTACGGCCACTGAATCTCCTACAGCACAGGCGTGGTGTCCTCAGTATCGTTTTGCTGTACAAATAGTCTCCTATTGCACCTCAGACAGCTCTCCAAGACTCCATTACAAACTCTGGTAGTAAAGGCAGTGCATGGCATGTGTTGAGGGAAAGGGGTGAATTACACCCTTAGTGCTAAAGTCTGCAGGAAGGCCTGCTGGGTCTGTTAGAACTCAAACAGGCAAGCTGCAGTGTCTGGGGTGGGGGGGGCTTGAGGGTTGCAGCAACCCCACGTCAGAGAGGCAAGTGGCTTGAGTTTGGGTGCCGGGTCTACACCATCGCTAAATGTGTTTAAACGGATGACGTGCTCTCTGAGCTCTGACCGTTGGTGTACCTGGAGTGTGTTGCAGCTCCCATCTGGTCTCCAGACCCAGAAGAGTGACCCCAATTGTGTGGCCTGGGCTTGCTTCAGTGAACAGTCAGGAGAGAACTGCTGCTGTAGCTGGAACTGAGGACCTTTTTTTGAACGTTAATTTCGACCACAAGTCTATCAAAACCGTCAAACCCCTACAAACAGGTTTGAGTTTGTGAGTGCGCATCCACTTGGCAAGAGCACAGGAGTTAATTGATCAGAGGCGAAGCTAAGCAAACAGGCGCTGGGCTTTTACTGGGCCTGAGCGATGCCTTGATCCCTGGGCAGACTATTAATTTCCTTCTTACTACAACCATATGGGTTTCCTGTGCTAAATGGTAGTGTTATGCTGTGTTGTAAAATCCTTACTGTCTAAAGGAGCAGGGGGATTCCTGAAACTATAGCTCACGTTGCTTGTAGTTTAAAGAATGAAAGTCCATGTCTGATAAAATTGTGGTCTAAGTTATTTTCCTGGGCTCCTTTTCTGCAATTTTTCTTTCTCCATCGTTGTTTCTTCAACCTCCGTGTACTCCACCACTCTCAGCCCTTTATCATCTAGCCATTTTATCTATTGTGTTGATGTTTTGGTTGCCTGATAAAACAACTTGTATTTCTTGGCAGATTTTGTCCTACCAGCTGGTAGCCAGGGATACAACCTTTTTACTTTCAGATACAAGCTTTTTACTTTCAGAAACAACTGCCTAGTGGTCACTTTTGCCTTAGAGAATTTTTAAAAGTGGGAAATGATTTAGAGTGTTAACATTTTTGGCTGATTGCTACTGGGCTTTTGCTGCAGAAGTGAAAAATGTCAGTCATTGCCACAAGTAAGACTTCTCCATGTCAGCTCGCTAAAACTTTTTAAAGCCTCTGCTTCCAAAAATTGTGACACACTAAGCCTGGTGTCTAAAACTACAAAGTTTTAATATAAAATAAAAAAAAAAACAAGTAGTATGTGCACAGTAATTCTTGCCCAGTCCGTATTCTAAGCTCTCATATTCTGTTTTATGACCATGAAGTTTGAGCACCTATAGGTGGGCATTAGAGGGTTCTCACGCATTTGAATTCCACAGTAGGGGTGTTAGAACAATTGCATGCTGTGATGAGAAGTCTCTAACTCCTTCTATCTTTCTTATATTAAACCCACAAATAGAATAAAACAGTCCAAGGAAATGCATGAAATTTGAGGCCGAGAAGAGGTACAGTTATTAGTTTTCAGGATTTATATGTGGAGAGGATTACCAGTTGCCTTTGTGTTCCTGCAAAATAGCTCTGTCTTGGAGAGCAATTGGCAGGGAGGTTTTTGTGTAATTCCAAGTGATCTCTGCCTTGGCTTCCTTGGATCAGCCAAGCCCTCTTCTACGGCTCTTGCAGTATTAAAATCATAACCATAACTGTGCTTTGACATGCACTAGGGTTAACTGCTGCAGCTGGATACAGACAACGTTGCGTGTACCCTGTATTAAGGACACGGAATAATTTTGGGCAGTGTCATTTTTGTATTAATTGAACTCCCTTCTGCATCAGTGGCTTCACTGAGCTGTTGGGGTTTGCCTGCAGCAGAAATCCTTGCTATTATTTAGCAAATGTTGCTTTGGTAGCCACTCGTGCAGATGACAGAAAGGTGGCTAAATATGTCAGTATAGATGTATAGTGTTCAGCCTGATTTTATGTATCTAACAAAAATTCCTGTTTGAATTGCTTAGTGAATATCTATTTTATGCCGAGAGCAACTCTTTGGAGCAATGCGGGCTTTTTTCTCCATTAAAGGATCGGAACCCTTTATTTATACACTTACTTTACATTTTCTTTGCTGTAGACCTGACTGTAAACCTTAAGTAATGTCATCAGGAATCAGGAATTGCTCCCATGAGTGAGGAAACACCTTTATGAAAAAGGGTTTGCAGCCTGAGGATTTTTGCAGCAAATGTTGTATGCTGTTTTTCTGTCTCTCTGATGCTACTCTTTGACCGTACATGTCATTGAATGAAGGACAAACACAGCACATATGGATCCATGGGTCGTCTTTAAAATTTTGGGGCAAGTTAATGTAATGGTACAGCTTGCTGTAAATTGCTCCTAGAGGGGGCTGCATATAGGCAATGGATGAAAGAATTCCTGTATAAGAGAACTAAATATTCACAATTTCTGTGATGTCCAGAAAATGATTTTATCTGCAGCTGTGCGAAGTTGCTAGGGAACAGTGCTAACTCATTTTCACTGATAGGTCTTTGTTAGCACCGTTGAGGGAATCTTCTCTTTCGTTGCGCCGTGATATTGCTGTTTCGTTTTGCATTAGGATGTGATTCGGAAATACCTCAGAGCTGTCCTGCTTATGAAGTTTGAAATAAACTTTCAAATAAAGAACCTTTTTTTTAGGTCACCTCCAAGCACCACACCCTTCACCAAGACTGCCATGAATTTCAAGGTGTCACTGTGAAGAGCTGCAAGGGCAGATGCAGTGTCAAGCCCTGGGGCTGCAGGAGGTGAGCTCTCGCTGGGAGGAGCATTAGGCTGGCAAAGCATTTGCTTTTGTCAGATCTCTCCAGGAGAGGTCAGGAACAATTTTGGAGTTTCAAGGTAAACGTGCTGTCTGCATTTACTGATATAATTGTGAATTGCCAATACATTTATAGCCTCAGCCTTGAAGCATTTGCTTTAAGGTGCACAGTTTTTCACTGAACGTCAGACAGCTAGTAGTCACTTTGAAGGGAGTTTGGGCAGTGGCTGTTGATCTGCTTGATAATTCTGCTTCATACATCAAAATTCTTGTAGTTTTCATTGCTAGCAGCATCCTCCCTCTGTTCAAGTCTTATAAAAAGGTGATTAGCCAGGTCATAGCTCTGGAGTAGTATACGCATCCCTCGGCAATGGTGTCTCATTGGGTGACTTCAAAACAAAACGTTCCTGCACCAGTCACTGCTTTGTAGATAGCGCCGAAGAGTCTTACCAACCCCATTGCTTCTTGGTGTATAGAGAGATTATATAGCTCTATTCCTATTTCTGCAGCTGTTTGTTTTGGAAGACTTGTACTGCACGGTTCGCAAGCCTTGTCAACCTTATTCACTGTGCTCCAATGTTCTCAGACAATTTAAATGAATCCAGAAGAATTTCTCCACTTGTTGCTTGCCCGCTCGGCACAAAAATATACATACACATACATAAACACGCACATATAAATGTCCCTACAGAAAATAAAAGGTTTTGTTGTTCTATGCTCTGTTTTACTCCACCTGGAATGGATAACTGCGTAATCCTGCGTTACGCTCATCTTGCGGTCTTGAGGTTCTCTGGGGGCTGCTCACAACCAACCTCACTCACATGCTTGTTGTGGTATGGTAGCTGTTTCCTACCTTTTTTTTTTATTTTTTGCCTGTGAAATGGGGCAAATGGCACTCTATTTTCACTGCACAGTGTCTCCAGTACTGTGCTTTGTTTTTCCTATCCTTTCTTAAATCTAAGTAATTTAAAAAATTGTCGGTTGCGCAGGCTGTGCTGTTAGGTGCTTTGCTGATGGCTGGCCGGGAAAGGAAGGGGGGGGATGCGTCGCGTTGTTTTCTTTTTACAAGTGGTTTAGAAAGATAGATTTCAGACCCTACATCATATTTTTGCATTTATTTTGGAAACAGTAGTTGGAAACAGTCCACGGGGCTCCCAACCACTTTAAATCAGCAGGCAGCTCTATTTATCTTTGTCTTTCATTTCTGTAAACAAACACCTTCCTTCCCACCCTTGAATGCATAAATATTTTGTTTTGTTTAGTATTGTTGCTCATTATTGCCCAATTATCCATTCCTGTAGGCAAAAGTGCCATATACAGCTGGAAGAGGTGACAGTAAGTCAGTGTTACGTTACAACACTGCATTTGCTGAGTAGTTTGGGGTAAAAAGAGATCATGGATAACCTCCTCACCTTGACCTCTATCAGCCTTAAGACAAAGACAGTATCTCCTCTTAAACATCTCTCTGCTTGTTTCATAATTTGTATTGAGATACGGCTATGGGCAGGAGCCCCAGCTTGTCCCTTAGCACGATAATAGCTCCTTAGAACGTCGCTAGCAGTAACGCTGTCAGTTGTAACAGTGCTGAGATTTTTGCCTGCTAGTGGCACGTGTTTCGGTAGTGCCACTGCAGGTTACAGTGCTGCTGTTTTCCTCCTTCTCATTGTTTTGCCGCTTATTTGACATCATGGACGGTCCGCAGGACAAAATTAGCAGAAGGGTGCACCAGCCAGACTGCTGGCTGACACAGACATGAAGTTTATGAAAAAACCCATTTCTGACTTTTTCTTTCACGTTGGGAGTCCCCGGATGACTGCTGCTGGGGTCCCTTGGGAGGCTCGCTGCTATTCTTACTATTCGCATGACTCCTAAGGCTTGCCTCCTGAGCTCTAATTCAGGGTCTTTCCAAAACAAAAAGATCCAGCTCTGCAGGCCGCGAAGGGTTCTGGTTCCCACTGAGGATCGGGCCCTCTCATGGCCTGTTTAGTAAGCGAATAGCGGTCAGAGCTACAAACTCGGTATTTGTTTCTGCTTTAAATCGATTTGTATGCGTTCTTTCCTTTTAATTCTCCGGAGACGTGTGCGTTTTACATCTTGCAAACGTGATTTCAATAAGGGCTTTCTCTTTGAAAGCCACAGGAAAAAAAAAAATAAATTGAAATTTATGTGTGTAATGCGTGCGTGTATACGTATATGCGCAAGGGTGTGCATGCACATAAACTGTAAGTGCAGTAGGCAATTAGTCAAGTCCAAGAGATACATAGTACAAAGAGATCTATTTTATTTAACTCCTGGTATGCTCAGTTCAACTTTTGAAGCCTAAATAAGTCTTGTGCCCTTTTACTAATTAAATTTTGTTATAAATCCACCTGGGCTGTATTTTTGTAATATCTCCATTTGAATGAGGGTGGTTCAGTGTCTGGGTGGAATGGGTTTTCCTTCTGAAATGTTAATTAGATGGAGAACATGTTATGCTTTGGAAAAGCTGCATTGCAAACCCATAGATAAACAGATTGATTTAATTTTAATCTGCTTTCATGGTGATGCATAATGATAACTGGTTTCTGTCTCTCAGGGCTGAAAACCACAGACCTTAATAAGAGTTTGTGGGTATATTACACAGCTTTAAATAGCTTATGTTGTGCTAGACCGCTCTCCATAAATTATTCTAACTCCATCAGTATCCCAGGGACTCCCGATTCTCTTCTGCTGTGGATTTTCAATCAGTGAAACTATTAGTGTAAGCTGAAGAAACTTTGAGGCACCTTCTCTGAAAACAACTGACAACAGTGGTTTGTACACGAAGTATTCAATGGGGAAAACAACAAAAAAAGCCTTACAGAAGCCAACCCTGTACATTAAATCCTAGCCTCCAAATCCTACCTTTATAACCCATGCCAAAAATGATTATGAAATTAAAAGCCAGGCATTCAGGTGGTTAGTGTGAAGCGTCTTGCTGCATGACCTAATTTTAGTGATATGCCATTCCTGTTGCGCTGAGAAAGCTGCAGTTTTGCTCCATCAGTTCTAAACCAGTTTGTCTAACCGGGCCCTTCTCAAATACAGTTCCTTCCATTGAGAGAGTTTCAACTATGAAGGCTTGCTCCTGACAGGGAAAACTTTTTTTTTTTTTTTTAACAGTCTTGATTTCTTCGGGGGTTTGTGATAGATACAAATCCAGAAAGCCTTTGTATGCTTGGTTTTCATCCACTCACTGCAAATAAGCCTTAAGTCTAACAAAACCAGGCTGAGTTCTGCCTGTTTTCTCAATGACAGACACATTTTATTTTTGAGTGATGTTCAAAGAGATGAATCTCTTTCAGGCTCAAATTCTGTCCTATATTAGCTTCAGCCATAAAAAGCAATGAAACTGCAGAGGGAAGCAAAAGAAGAGTGCAGCCTTAAAGTGTATAAATTTAGCATCACCCTAATGTGGTACATAACGTTAGAAGTGGAAATGCTGGGAACACAAATTTCAACCAGTCCTCCTTGCACCGTGGAGTGGTTAATTTGATCAGCTCCGTTTATATAAGAAACATTGTCCAGGTCAGTCTTTAGAAGTAGATAGGAGAAAAAAAAAGGCTTTTGCAAAAGGAAGTAACTGGGACATTTATGCTTAAAGTGTTTATTCTGATTCTTCATTTGCTACAAGACCCGCCACGATAACACAAGTTCCAGCACTAGCTGAGGTGTAAGAAGTGGTGGCTTCTGATACAAGAAGCTCTAATCTATTGAGGACTTCTCACACAGGTGGAGACTCTGCCACAAATATGGATTTGCAGGGAGACTGGAAAGACATAGGGGCCTGCTGTCCACCGAATTACCTCTGGTTTTGGCTTTTGCTAGGAAGTTTGGCCCCATGCTTCACTCTCTTTGACTTTTATTGTGTCTGTTGTGCTTGCTGACTAACATACTTAATTCTCATTCCAGTGCTATTCACTAGCTTACGAGCTTTTCTGGCATTCCCAAACCTGTCTTACCTGTGTTGTCTTTAATTTTCATGCTCCAAAATGAAGAAGCAGCCTGTCTTCAAGTAAAGGCGGAAGATTTGTTGCTGTTTTCCATTGCTATCTGATGTTTCAGTGTGTTTTAATATAATTCTTTAAGCACAGAGACCTGCAGATGCAGCACACGTAGCATATGGTAAGAAATGGATCACTGCCGCGTAAGCATGCCAGGATACCCAGGAAGACAGCATAGCTATATTTTTCCCTTGGTCCTAGATCATCTCTCTGAACCTGTTGAGAGCAACCAGAACCAAAAAACTTTGGCAATAGCCCGAGGGATGATGGTGGGCAGTAACACATATTCCTTTTTCCATGCTTGAAATTGGGATTGCTTAGTAGAATCAAGCCCCTGGGAAGGGAGGAGGTTGTTTGCAAGAGGTGAACCATCGGGATGCAAACGTCAGACTGAAGTGTTCTGGCATCAGAAGGGTCTCATTCATGCAACGTGCAGCAGCAACGGAATGACCTCGGATCCTGCGGAGTATGACCGCATTTAGCGTACTCAGAGTATTAGCATTTGAGGCAGTGACCATTCTGCTCTTACTGACTTGCCAGCAAGAGACAGCTACCTGGGATTTCCTTTAATAGTTGCCCAGCTCAGTCATGCCAAAATCAGTCTAGATTTTAGATCTCATGGTAATATCCAGTCCCTGTACTACCTAATTCTCAGGCCATGACGTCTAACTCTGGTCTTCAGAAAGGCCCTGATGAGGTCTGTCAGCCCACGGTTAGAGTCTGGAGTGGAGGATGGCCATTTTAGCTCTTCAGCCTCTTTGAAGCTAGCATCAGTGGAGCCCCAGCAAATACAGACTAGATGTTTCCACTTCCAGCATCTGTAATTTGCTGTTGGGTCAAGAGGTGATGTCACCTGAAAGAGTCTGCATGAAAAGCAGCCTGTGGCATAGCCATCAGCAAACATGGGTTCTGGGCAGTGACGTATATTGGGTTTTTACAGGTTAAGACCCTGAATACTTTCAGGGTTCCTTGTGGGGAGTATTTTGCTGCTGTCTTAGGTAAGTGCATTAGACTTTCCAGTGAGTGGAAATGGACCTGATTTCTTTGTCTTATAACACAAAGAGCTATGGTCAGGTCCATGTCCATTCACGTTTTGCTTGTCTTTGGTTTCAGATGGACTGGTGGGGGAAAAGCCTCTCCTATTACTGTTGTCACAGTCCAAAGGTGGTGAATATTAGTGAAGTGAAGACTGCCATTCTGTACAGCTAAATGCTGCTTTGGTCTCTCTCTGTTGCAGGGTTAAAATGAGGCTCTGGGCAGGAAAATGCACGAAAGATAAACAGAAATAGAAACCACCCCCTCAAGATATTTCTGAAGTGCTTTGGGGAGATACGGTGACAAGGCGAATTCAGAGCCCACTGCGATGTCTTGTGAGAGCCTGGAAGCTCTCAAAAATGTACCCCTCTGCACACAATTTATCTGCCACTTTCTAGTCGCCACTGGTAACAAGATGATAACCGGTGGCAGCACCTGTGTTAACAGCCTCCCTTTTCTTTTTATTCCTTTGATGTTGAAAGTAGCTCACTTTCTCGGAAGGAGCATGAAAGGTTCCCACAGATCTTTGCCCTGAGCGCTCACAGTAATAGAAAACTAGACTCAATGTCATGGGTCTAAGCCGTCTTTACTTAGAGCTGTTTAAGGGTTAGATTCCTTGTTTATTTGCACTTTATTTTGGAATGGAGGGATGTGCGATATTTGTACGCTGCACGAGGGACGTTGTCAGGAGGCAAACGTGGAGAGGGGAGTCCTGCCGGTGGCAGGATATCTGCGGCTTCTGCACGCTCCCTGTCTTTGATCTCTTGCACGTCTTGAGGGTGAATTTGCCCATGTGCTTGCTCTCTCTCCTCTTTCCCTTCCCTGTTGGTGCTTCAAACCAGACACTTTGTTGACATTGTACCATGGCACTTAGCGGCACACGTGCTGTAATGCTGTTATTTTTTCACCAGCCAGCTGTTCCACTTTATACAACACTTAAGTAACAATTTCACAGCCATTACCAGCCTGCAGTAATGACATGGGTTGAAAGCTAAGCGCTAACTGGTTGTAAACTGCAAAAACTGGGAGATGCTAAACCAGACACTTTGATAAATGAGAAAGGACATTGCCTGCATTTTAATTGGGCAAGTTGAAGCCTCTTTTATCACTGTTTTTAGCGGGTCATGAGATAGAATTGGGAATCACTATCTTTATGCACTTAAGAAATGTATTTCCTTGATTTCAGGTGTGATGTATTCATTCCGGGAGTTCCTTCTATGGTTTGGGGGGGGGGTTTGGTTTTTTGTTTGTTTGGGTTTTTTTTCTTTCCTTCTCCCTTCTCTTGATTTGTACCCTGTCGCCACTGACAGGTTTTCAGGGATTGAGGACTCCCAAGGGCTTTGTTTGCTGTGATTGATTTGGTGCAAGGGGTGAGCTACTTAGGAGTCTCAGTAACCAATGTGCTGCACTGTGAGCGGTAATCCAGAGGTAAATAACAGCCTGTAGAAACACCTATGGCATTGTTTAGTTGGATATGTTCCTTGTTGGGGGGGG
>VZTL01049630.1:17589-61096 GCA_013400535.1 Scopus umbretta | reverse complement strand
CAACAAACAGAAGACCAACCAAAACCAACCACAACTAGAATGTTTAATGAGTCTTTTCTTTCCTCTTCTTTTCCAAAGTCGAATCTGGCCCCAAGTGAAGCGATGTGCACAAAGTACTCCAACAACTTTACTTTCTGCTGCCCAGCCACCACATTTTAAGCACACGTACAATCTGTTGTGCTTACACTGTTAACTGTGAGCAAATAAATGAAAAAGCTTTGTCAGATGCCTTTTTTGCATACTGTGGCTGAGAAATCTTAGTAGGCTGAACTGTGGCTGAACCGAGAGGCTATCTCATGAGTACTTTCAAGAGCAGCTGAAGGGTCGAAGACCCAGCTTGCTCTATGACAGTCAGGCAATTCAATAAAGCAGATTTGCAAGAAAGTAATTGAGCCCTGACAGCAGTCGTAGTGTTTTCACCCCAGGTATCTTCAGTTTTATCTGTTGACAAATAACATACCTTCAGTTATTGTTAACCCTGTTTCGTCCAGGTCATTCTTTGGTAATTGTAAAGGGCTACTGCCATGGTAAATGGGGAACTGCAGAATTTTATTTACCCAAACAGTGGCAAACACAGCATTGAGACACATAGTAGAGGAAAAAACATTTCCTGGGAACATGGAATTGAAGCTTTTGTGCTAATTATAGAAGTATATTTAACTGATTCTTCAAAAAGAGTTCCTAACCTCTAATTCTGTAGAAAACAACAATCTTTTTGTTAATTTTCAGTGAAATTAGGGGTTGGGGCTTTTAATAGATGACTAAATTACACCTTATAAAAAAACCTCTTCTAGGAAATCCGGATCCATAGACTGCAATTACCCCAAGGAGTGTACACAAGGATCTGCATTTGTTTTGAAACATTAGAAATCCGTGCAGGATGGCAGTTTGTCATTCGATAGAGTGAATGTCAAGGATAAACAAGCTCAGCTTGTCTTACTGGTTTTGTGTCCATTTTTCTGGTTTAGCTCATCACCCTGGCGTTTTAGAAGAATCCAGGCAGGAAATAAGAGGATGGTATCTGTTATGTGGCTGTGTTTTGTACGCTTATTTTAATCTGTTTTTTAATGCTTTTTAAAATATAAGTGAGAAATTCCCACTGTTTTCGGTGTGTGGCTGTTTACTTAGCAGTACTGAGACCCTGCACAGATCTCTCGATTGCCGTAAAGCAATTGCATATGTGCCAACAGAACAAGGTAGAGCATGCTATGCTCTGAGGCTGCTTTTTTTTCTTGATTCCCTACCAGTTTTGTTAATAAAACATATAAAAACATAGCTGTTGTACAGTCAATATCATCTGGTGTGTGTTTTTAAGTAGCAAGTGTAACAGTAATTGCTCTTAACCTCCAGTCATTGGAAGATGGTTGCTTTTACGTAAGGCTACCGTCTGTTTGGGTTCCCAGGACACGTACTGTTCCTCCCCTTCCATCCCCGAAACGTTGTCCAGGAGAATTCAATGGTTTTATATCTTTGTCCAGGACTTCCAAATGTCTCGCAACAGGATCAGTGCTCCTGCACATGTCCCAGGGAGGCGTCATGATGTAGAGAAATCCTAGATATGCTCATTGGCACGTGCAGACCCTGGGGGCAGCAGTCGGCTGCTAATGAAATACGCTGGACGCTACACTGATACTATACCTCCACGGCAAAGCTGAGGGGCCGGCCTTACAGCCCAAGCTCAAGGCATATGGGGCTTTGTGAGATGAAACCAGCCGCTCGCCTGCACCCTTCCAAGCTGTCTCTGGCTGCGAGTGATTCGGTTACCGTCCTGTGCTAGAGGGCAAGCACAGTGGCTGGCTCCATCGAGACAATTGCCTTTCCAAATACGTAAGCTCAGCTAGGTGGCCCAAATCCCACGCCGGCACCTTCTCGTCACTCTGATCGACTACTGGAGAGAGGGCTAGCACGTTGGAGAGCTGGGAGGGTGGGTACGAGTTTCTTAATTATAGCCAGCTTAAGTTGGAAAGATCTGAACCACCCTCATTTCCCTGTGAAGTGGGAATCATTCTCTCTTTGGTCTTAGTTAACACCGAGCAGTTTTCCTTTCTTGGGGTGGAACAGAAAGGCGGGACCAGATGCTGGTCACTAGGAAGAGCTAAAGACATATGCTGAAAAACGTTTCATCCAGATTGTCCGGCCTTTTTCTGTCTCCCTCTCTTTCTCTAAGATGCCAGGAATGCAATTTAATTTCCACTTTTCTTTGACCATTGATCTCTTGTCCTAAGGGATGTCTGTGGTCTAGGAGCAGTAACTGTACCTGCTTAAAGTGTCTTTTCTGAAATTAGCATAGGAGAACTGGAGCGCAAAGTGGCAGCCTTCATGTATTAATTCTCCCAGGAGTGCTAGGGGATTACAGCCACTGCTGTTGAGTTAGTGGGAGAAGAAACGGGAGATAACCCTTTTTGTCCAAGACAGTTGAAGGAATCCGTTGGCTTTTTATTTTGAAAACATCTGTGTGGATATTGTCCTTCACAGATTTCACAAGCAATTTCATGCAGGGGCGGAGCTGGTAGTGCTTGTTTTACTGATATTAGCATCTCTGCATGGCAGCAGCTGTTTATACAAAAAATCACATACCTTTTTGTTTCTTTGCCCGGAACGGAGAACTTGCCATAACACTGAATGGATTTTGTGTATGAGATTTTAAGCAAATATAATTAAACTGTCATTTCCTGACAGCTCATATATGAGGCTGTTTGACCACAATGGACTTTTTGTTTTTGTAAACACATTCAGAACTCAAAAGTTAACACCAGAAACTCCAGATTCAGTAAATTGGCCAACATTATATAGCTGTAGACTAATTCAATAGTGCCTTAAGATATTGAGATATTTAGTTAAAGAAAGGGAGAGAAAGGCTTAGGGATTACAACACCTGTTGAGAGGAAGTAAAACAGATATTTAAATATATATATATATTTATAGAGAGATAAATAGTTTCTCTTCTCCGATGATTATTCAACACCAGAAATATTGTGCTAACACACAGAAAGTACAGTAACCAGAAAGTACTTCTCAGTAGGAGCCAGGCCAGTTGTCATGACTGTAACTTTTTTGTCATACACCTTTTCCTATTATTTAACCTCATACTTGGAAACAGACTTCCCAAGAAATCGCTCACTTTTGGAAGAATATGAGTATTTTTAAGTATTTTTAGGATCAGACCTGATAGAACAGTTAAACCCAACAGTATTAAAAGAAAATGAAGAAATGTTGTGGACTCAGAACGGTGATGAAAACTGGAGCAAAGATACGAAACGTCGACGTTGAGTAATCGGGGGGGTGAGGGAAGAGAAGGTAGATTTTGCTTGTAATATGAGACCTAGCAATGGTTCTCAGTTCCTCACTCCAGATATAATCCTCAGCAACGCTGACTTCTTTTGGGAACAGAAACGATACTTTCCTTTCCAATACAATAACCTCTAGTCAAGAGAGAGCCTTAACATGCGCAGTGATGCCCACAGTGTGGGTAATGGAAGAGCAGGAGTGAGGACTCTGCTCCAGAACGTATCTACTCTGCAATTTAGCTATGACTAAAGCTGTAATTACCGTTAGTTCAGTAAGATTTCTGTCTTGATATCACTTCTTCAAAATATGGAATTCTTAATTAATTCTCTCAACTCTTTTTCTTGTAATACTCTTGAACTTTAATGAGCGGTAGCATTTTCTGTGGGCCAGTAATGAGAAAATAATGAAGAAATAAGTAACAGATCGAGCTGACATTTTGTATCTAATTGGTGAAATATCCTCTTGTTCCTCCTAGGGCAAAGGTGAAGAAAGGTGTGAACATTTTCAATGTAAGAGCCAGCAGCCCATACTTATGGGACATCAGAGAGAGCATGGATTATACCGGGAAATATGCACCAGCTGTTATTGTTTGCCAGAGGAAATCTGCTGCCTCTGAAAATAGGTAGGTCATTTCCAGCAGTCTATCTTTTAATAACTAATGGTTGTTTTTCCTTTTCAGAGCATTTTGCCATGAGTTTAATACGTTTTATTAGAGTGCATGATGAAAATCCTTTCGGAAAAGCTGTGGCTGTCTTTATTTAGTAGTCCGTTGCTAATTCTACCACGTACACTTTGAAAAAAAAAATTATTCAATCCTAATACCAAAGGAAGTTAAAACTAGCAGGAAATACTGTTTCCATAGAGTCTTTAGAAGAACATGCTTCATATCTTAGAATTCAGTTGTGGCTAGTTTAATCTCTTCAAATTATTTGCTGCCAAGCGTTATAGCAGGGGGTAATTATAGGGCTGTTTGTTGGTGGATTTTTTTTGTTTGGGTTTAGTTTTTATTTTTGCTTGTTTTTTTGTTGTTGTTGTTGTTTTGGGTTTTTTTTTGGGGGGGGGGGATTGGGAATGGGATGGGCTGGTTTGTGTTTTGTTTTTTTTTTTTTAATCCAGAGGAAACTAAAACATAGTCCTAGTATGAAACTCACATTTTTGTTCATGAGATTTATATGAATTTTTGAACTGTAGAAGGGAATAGATTTTCCATTTTCCATTCCTATTGTGCAACAACATAGGTAGGACACTGATGTGTCTTAAATAACCTTCATCTGGCAGGTGACTATTCCTTTTCTAATCACAACTGATTGCTTTAATGAATACATTTTTATACCACTTGCTGCTTGTTCATTTTTTTTCTGGAACTGTATGTCAAGTGCATATTTATAAGGATCTGTCTGCCTGCATATGTATTGTGTCTGGCATTGCTGTTAGAAAAGTTGCCATATAACATGGAAGTTCTATGCTGTGATTTACTTCTGAAATTTTACAAAATCTTATAGGCTTTGGGGATTTATTACATTGTTTAGAATTTTGAAATAAATACCCTCTGAGCCTGATAACTAGGAAATTTCATGTCTTTGCAATCTGGGTATATGAAAAAAAAAGAGGAAAGGAAGAATTTCCCTTCATAATCCTGACATAAATCACTTTCTCCTGATTATAACTCAGATTCTACACAATTTCTCTGCTATAGCATCCTGAGTTTTCTGATCTGAACCATATATTGTCTCGTACCTGACTGAATTTTACTGGTCAAAGAAGCAATGTGTGTATATATGCCAAGGTGAGAGCTTCCTACTGTCTCGCACAATCTGTCAGACAGATTCTTTTAAATCCCAGTTCAAAGCTATTTGAAGACAGTGTGAATATTTTCATCGACTGAAATGGGCATTGGATCAAAATCAAAGATTATATCAATGATGAATTTTCCATCACACTTTATCTTGTTGGGTCCATGCAGTGCATTTGCATGATTTCTCTTCCTCATCAGGAAACTATAATGCAACCACGTGGGTGAATTGAAGCTTGGCCACTTGTTTCCCTTCACTATTCATCATTCAGTGGCAAGCCTTCAAAATGACCCCTTGTACACAAAAAAATAAATTACTATGTCACCTTTCATGGAGTGGTTGTGGATTCTGGGTACTTTCGCATGCTGGGTATAAGCATTGCTTCATGTTTATTAAAAGAAATGTGAGCTCATATACATATTAGATTTTACTGGGAATAAAATCAAGTGAGGACGGGGTATAGCTGTAACTCACATATAACTTCTGGTTTGACTTGTTCTATCTGAGTTCCCAGTTGAGATTTTGTGGTTTTCTCACTTTTGAGAACTTCTTCCTCATTATTTGTAAACAAATGTAAAACATTTGCAAAGTATTATTCAGTAAGTTGTTTTCCTCATGAAATTTAGTCATATCTGGTTTGCTATTCATTTTAAGAAGTAAGATCAAGCATTATATGGGGAAAGAGAGTGTGCTCAATATTTTTTGGGAAACAATTTTTTCCTTATCTAGACATACTTGGTGTCACTAAATATGCACAATGGATAACATCTAAATATTGATGTCTCTTACTGAATTGTTTGCCTCCATAGTTCATTTGACAAACTGCATGTTGCTTAATTACTCTTTAAAATCAGAGATCTGATTATGTGAATGCAAAGGTGGCAATGTTAATTAACTAAAGATTCAATACCTCGGTGTTTCTGATAGTTTTACATGGATCAGAGAATAGTGTTAATAAGGCTAACTTACTGAGGCAGGTGTAATTTCACAGATTAAGGAGGCGCGTGTGTGAGTGACAAACTTAACTGGGGTGCCTGAGCATTTCTTTATCGAAGTTTGAAATATATCAGTCACTTTATTTGGAGAGGTTTTGGCACCGAAAGCTTATCGTAACAGGATTAACATATAAATATTATCACAGCCAGCAGGGTGTTTTAGAATGAATATTAACAGCAAATATTATGAGTCTGTATGAGAATAACTAATTAAGCCCATCTGTCAAATATGATTTGAAGTTCCTAGTGTCTTGCTTATTATGGGCTTGCGACAGTGTTCCAGATTAATGGTGAAGCAATTATAAAGTTCTCCCCAATTCTTCTGATTTCATTCTCAGGCAATAATAATTTTGTGACACACTAAATCCTGACCCATGAGATTATTAGACAGGCTTACTGCTTGTAGCACCTGTGCAGCACTTCTTCTCTGTGAAACTTCTATCTTCTATTCCTCTATTGTCATGTAGAAGACCAAGAAAAAAAACAAACAGAAAATGGTGTGATGGGAATTAACCAGTGGCTCAGAAATGTGACTTGGGAAATGCTTAAACACCGATTGAATCAGGGAGATACATCCTAATATGTGCCACCCTTTCCTTATTTCCTTTGGATGTTGGTTGATCTTTCTTTTTCTTAATTCCTCATGTAATGAGGTGAATAGAATAGAAAGATGAGATTAAAGCCGTACAGCATTTTTGGAATTTTTTTTTGGGGGTTAGTGCTGTTTTTCATTGTACCTGAATTTGAGCATCTCTGCTGGGCTAGTGATGATTGAGAATAAGAATAGCCAAAAGTGGAAGATCTGGATTCCTGTGTGGTGTTCTCCAGTGTTTCCTGTTGGTCTGGAAGCATGCCAGGTGGAATGGGTTTGGAAAATTACTGAGGTGGCTAAAGATGCAGATTTGCTGGATTTTCCTCATCTGCAAGAGGATTGATAGCACTTTCCTGTATCTGTAGCTTCTGTGGAGACATTAAGCAAGATGTTCTGATACGATACTAATGGATGTCCTGACTCTCTTAAAATATTTTGTTTGTGTTTATGTTTTTGGGTACAAATGTTTGTTATTCCATTGGAGAACACATTATTGTTCTCTGTGCTTATGACAGGAATGAGGCAATTGATCCAAGCAAGTGCAAAATAATGATAGACAAAACTTGGCCATCTCTGAATAGACCCTTAATGTCTGCATATGACCCTTTACTGCCTTATCTCCAAATGCATTTGAGCTATTATCATGGATAAGCTTAGCAATTTTTTTCCCTATGCTTATTGTTGGAAATGTTACAAAGAGAGCATTTCTTTTGACACTTTTCCACTTGCACTTTTGGGTTGCAGTTGTGTAGCATTGGAGGAGTTATTGGCTTACACTGCCTGAAACTAGATGCTGGTCCTGCTGTTAGGAGAGAAACTTATTTTCATTTAGAACTACGAGTGACCGAATCAGTCTGTGATAATATTGACACAGTAAGAGACAACGACAGTATTTTCTGGGCTATAACCCTTATTTGTTCCCGTGTCTCATTTTTTCATGATACTGTATTTTCAGTGCTTAATTTTCGTAACACTTTTATAATACAAGAAATTAATTCGATATTAGATAATAATAGGGGACGGGAAAACTTATGGCAGCATTGCCTTTGATTTTCCTACACAATACTTTCTTTTTATTACATGTATACCATTATCCTTAGTGCCCTGTATTTCTCATTCTCAAATCTAGTTATTTAACGTTTAGTTTTCATGCTGTAACAGCAGTGAGCTATTGCCTCATTCTCTTACTTGTTGCATCTGCCAGTACATTTGATAGACTCTCAAGAGTGCTATACGCCTAAAATGCTTCTGAAGCAACAAAAGCAACAAATTTGACATAAATAACAGCCTAATAGCCACAATAATTACATTATGTCTCTTGCTGGTGTTCATCAAAATGCTTCATAAAAATAGTTTTATGTTTTAGATCACCATTAATTTTTTTTCCTTGCTATTCATGTGCTTACATGACTATCAACTAGAAGTATGTTATTGCTTGGAATGAAAATTTTCTGCTCAGTGGAATTACAGAAAAGATGCATGATGTAGCAAAAATAATTTTCAGTGTATTTTATCCTATCACATCATGTGTGATTCACATGAGCTTCAGTTTATCATGACGAAACCTAAAGCAAGAAAAAGACTGCAGAAATTACACAGGCTTTCAGATGGGATGTATTCAAGAATGATGTTAAAAAAGCTGGACAGGCAGAGTGGGTGAAAGGTTGGGTTAGGCTCTAAGTTTGGGTATTTTTATGGCAAGCCAAGAGATTATTTGATTATTTTCTTTCTTTGAAAGATAAAGCAATATTTGAATTCTGAGCAAAAATATTTCTCCTGTTTTTTTTTGTTTTGTTGTTGTTTGTTTGTTTGTTGTTGGTTTTTTTTTTTAAATACTGTTCTTATTATTAGAGGGGCAGGAGGGAAGGGATAGGGAGAGATCTTTTATGCGGTTCCAGAATTTCTGAGAATAATTATTCTGCCTTAAAAAAACCTGGCTATTCACTCAGTGTCGTTGATGCTGATATAATATGTTAAGATACATATTATTGGGCAAATATAATATGTTAATTTGATTCTGAAATACCAGAGTTTAACTCCATTTATGCTTCTGAGGCACATGGGCAATTATCAGCTGTAAACTTATTTATCCTGGGTAGCTTTAGAGTTTCCTACTGTGTACCATAAGAGTTTATATGTTGTGATGATGCGAAAGTACTAAACATCTCAGAAGTCATGTTTACATGCCACTGTTTGAAGGCAATTAGTCACAAACTTCTGTTTCTCATTTCTTATTTTGAAACTGAAATGTGCCCTCTGAGAGAGAACCCTTTGAGATGTTGAGGCGAAATAAATTTGTATGAACCATGCCTCAGTGCATCATTCTTTTACATGCTGACCCACTTTTTCAATTTTTTAAAAAGAAACTGATTTATCAAGAAATGCAGAATCTCCCTTGAAATCATCCTACTCGATGCTAATATACTAGAAGAAAGGTTTATGGTTATCATCTTGAAGCCAATCAAAAGAAAAGAGATGAAATATTAACCAACAACCATTAGATAAAGGCGTTATTAGCCAACTTTTCCACCTGTTTGTATGAAAGAGACTCATTCATTTAAAAACAAAAAGATTGCAGGAAAGCACTTCAAAGGCATGTAGATAGTCTTCTGGCATCTTAGAGGTGGACTCTGTTCCTATATCTCTGACATTTACATGAAGGAGATACCACGGGGCAATTCAGCTGTCATTACAAAGATGATGATTCCCTTTAATCTCAGCTGAATTTTAGGGTTCTCCTTAAAGAGGAAGGCTATGCCTGTGTTTCCTGTTTGTGAGCATAATGTTATTAGAAACGGGAAAAGTGACAATTAGCATTGAATGGCTGATGCTGGTTTTTGAAGCAGATAAAAAATATAATCCCCTCATTCAGGGATTGTCCTTGTGAAATTCTAATGTACAGTTACATAGCATTTACCATCTCCCAACGGCTTGCAGCTGGTGGTAGTCAGAGCTACATCATTGCTAAATGCACCTCATCCTAAGGAAGGTGGTAGAGGTGAAGTACCCCTAAAATGTAACTGGACGCGACTTGACAGTTCGCAACAGGTCTGAGTATTCAGGAGAGTAAAGGAGTTTATCAGTAGTGCCTGTACCTTTTTATACCACTGTGGTATCCCTCCATCACCTGTAGGATTTTTGTGCCGAATGGGAGAAATTTGAACACCAGCTCTTTAGAAGGGTGTGTGATAAGCACAGAGATACTTTAAGGGCTTTTATTCTACTTTGTGGTCAAATGCAAAGAATAAAAATATGGCAAAATGTTTTAGGGCGGAAGCAGGATTTACTGCAGTGCAAATAGTTATGGCTTTATATGGTTTTAGCAATGCAGGGTAAAGAATATTATCTAAAAATAGTGCATCATGTTTCCAGAATACATTGATATGTTGGCTGTTTTCTCCTGATCTTTACTGCTCCTGCCCTAGCTAAACGTAGCTGAAAAGAGTAATTGAAGCTTCAGTTACATAGCCACTTTGATTGGGTTCACATTGCACCCTTAGCTTCTAGAGGTTGCAGTGGGGTCAAAAGGGGTCAGGGACCCAGGGCCACCTTTCTCAGCGGCAACCCAGAGTCTGCAGATCTTCTAGGACTCGAAGTCTCGAAGCAGAGAGTTGGGATCACTGTCACAGTTATGCCAGCTCACTACACAGCCCAGGGAGAACTGGAGTTCTTAACTGTCAGCTCTCATTGCACGTGTAGGAATAATGCTAAAAATTATGAGAAAGTACAATAAACTGATAAAGACATCATGTTACTATGTTTTGTGCTAGGTCTAGTTTATCTTAGACTCTGTGGTCATTTCCTAGTGCGTTATTATATTTGGTTCTGCTTTTACGACAGTCTATCCCAGGTGGAAAATAAGTCCAATGAAAATTACAGACAGTAGTGACTGCAGACCCGTGTCCTAATGGCCTAACTGGTCACAGGCTGGTGGCCATTCACTGGCTGTCCACCACCTTCAGTATAGATGCCTCATCCAGCTCTTCTGTCCATTCCAGGCTGTCTACCTCTGTATATCCAGAAACCCTGGGAAGAAATTCTGCATCCTTTACGATGTCACAGCAGAAGACAGAGAGAGTGTTTCTTAATTTGAGTTGAACTCGTCCCATGTTTCACATATGCTAGCATCAGGATAACCTCTCCCAACTCATTTCAGCTGTGACCCCAGGGTAGAGCTTTGAACAGAAGGAATTTTGGCTGCAGGAAGCATGCTTATAAGGAGGGATGAATTTAATTTCCTGTTCTAGCTCATCTGAAAGCAGGGGGGTTTTATCCCCTTTGTATTTTTTGATTAAATTTTATTGATTTTTATTTTGCATACAAAAGTAATCACAGAAAGTAAGAGTCCAATTAAGTACTGCATATGTGAGCTTCCGTAATGATACCAAAATTGAATGTATAACAGGTACTCAGTATTCCCTTGTTCATGAGCTTAGGTAGGAAAAGGTGTGCTATCTTCATTAACAGTTATTGCGATAGCTCGAAAGGTCAAGTGAGGTTCATTGAAGGACCATGAGGAATCCTGGGAGAAATTCTGATGATTCTTGTGCTCATGTAACTAAAGACAATATTATAATGCTTACATGGGAGAAGGCAGAGTTACATTTTTGGCATTTCAAGAAGTTGTCAAGACACAAAGTTGTCTATGATGTGCTGGTAATTAGGCTTGTTTTCTTTGATATATAGTACCTTCCATAAAAAAGAGGTTCTATAGCACAAGGATCAGCATGACTTTGCTAAAATGCCAGGAGTTGTTTAGAGGGAGTCTTCTGAAGATACTGTAATTGTTCAGATTAAATGATCTACCTCTGTAAAATCTACAAACAATAAATGATGTTAGGTGTTTAATCCCCTTTCACTGAGAGTGCTTGGCATGCAGAACTGGGAATCAAATAATTTGAGGGAAACACTCTAAGCTGAGGTAATTTACTGACAGAAGTCAGTCACACAGAGGGCAGATCATTCACAGATACTTTGGGGGGTTTGTCCTCTCTTCTCTCTTTTTCCTTGGGTTACATGTGGGTGTTTTGTGGGTATTTCTGCCTCCTTCCTTGTAGAGGAGACTCCTTCTTTCTGTACGGGGTTGAAGTAGCTAAAGGATGTTTCCAATAGTCTGGATAACCTCATGCATATTTCGTGTCTTTATTCTTACCCTGGTGTTATCCAGGGTGATAAATAGCATTTTAAACTTGAGGAGGAATGATTTCCCTTCAAAACCTTAAGGATTCATCATCATGCTTGCTCTGTGTTTGTGGTACTTAGCGTTGTAGTCCTTAAACCTTTAGTAGCCCCAAGGCTCAAAATAGCAATTTCAGTGGGACAAAACCAGTTCGCTACCTATTACAAGAGAGACAGCAAGTGAATAATCTCCTGTCTATTAAAAATCTAATTTTAAATGCAAAAGTGTGTCTTGTGAAAATATCTCTAATGGTGCTGTTGATTTTCTTTTCCTTGGAGGAAATCTTGTAAGAAGTAATACTAATTACTGAGAGATTTGGAAAGTGAGCAGATGACTTAAAATATGAGCTGAGGCTGAAAATACACCTGTTGCTGTTGAGGCATGAGGATTCCCATTTTTTGGATGAAAAAAGTCATTACATCTAGCTATTGCCTGTAAGTCAACATACATCAAAGGGTGGGTCGGAAGGTTAACAGAATTATGTAATACAATCTAGCATCCCTATAAATCGTAAAACTAATCCTGAGTAAATTCCAACTGCAAGTACAAGGCTGAAGTTCACTGGGCATTGGAGTTATTCTTTGGCTTCAACTCTTTATGTATAGATTTACTGACGACAGGAACAAGCTAGGGTTGTAATATTAAAGATCTATGCGTGCTTCATATGAACTGATGATGCAGATATAACTCATCCTCTATTTCACCTTCGTCACCTCTTGGCCTTTTAACCACCTCTAATGGGGTAAGATAGGGCTGCTACCCCAGCTGGATAGAGGTGCAGAGAGGACACCAGCTAAACTTTTAAGGATAGTTCTGACACTAGCACGCAACATCACCCATTAGAGTTTATGTGCACTCAGTGAAATGGGGTTATGTAGCTGGGCTGAGGATGAACGCCACGTAGGTCGATACGCTGAGGAGGGAGCTGCACTGAGCTAATCACTAAGACAATGCAAAAGCCAGTGGTGCGTTGTTTTATGACCCCCTGTAACTGCCCAAGCTTTAATCACTTGCCCCGCGTCATGTGGGAAGTGTGACAGAGCAGGAGTTAAACGGAGATCTTCTCCTTGTGTGTCAGCTAGTCCCTGGAGAGTCAACTTGCACCAAACGCTGCTTTCTTTTCTTCTAGTCAGGAAAAACTTCCCCTCCCAGGAGTTTATGTAGAGTCCTCCAGAACTGGTAGCGTGTCTTAGACCTCTTTTTGAAGAGTTTCTATTGCCTTCCATACCAATAGAGGAAATTGGGCTCTGTTAGGGTAATAGGATTGTCTTTGTGGACATCACTGATTCCATCATACATACACACACCCTTGTGTAAAAATCAGCAACAGGTCAGAAAACCAAGGTAGAAGATTCCACAGGCAGAGCTGTCACTGTGATCACTGGATATTTTGGGTTACATGAAAGGAGCGTGTAATGTGATTCATTCCTCCCCCTGCATGGTAATCTGCAACAACACGCACTACTTCCACCTCTACCAACACACTCCATCTTCTGCAAATGTTCTCCAGCCGAAGGTGTAATCTAGAGAATACATTTTTAGTGTTATATAGAGCTGGTTTAGTGTTCAATACGCTTTCAATTGGCACCTCTGTTAAAGTCTGAATCTTTTAATTTGAAATCCATCCTCATTGTGTAAGTTTATGAATCATGTGTTTTACGTATGATAGTTTGACACAAAGCTGAGCACAGGAATGCATAGAAAAGAAGTTACATAAGAAGTTAGACAAAACTATATTTTAGAGTGTGTAGGAGGGGGGAACCGGGCTATATCTTCTATGGCAAATAAGGGAGCCAGGAAGACTGGCTTGTTGCATGTTTCTTTGGAAAAGTACAGGAATCATTACAGGGTATGTTTCTGTTTGTTACCCGGGAACCCGGAGAGCTTTTCCATGCAAGAAGTATAAATATGATTTCATATTAGGTACGCTTTAAAATCTGAGCAACTGACAGCTCTGCTGTTTTGCCTTTGACACAAGACCAGCCTAGGCTGGTCACGATGCAAAGCCACAGTCCACTAGCAAATGTGATCGTCTGATAAAGAGCCCCTCTACTGCTTATTCCGTGCTCATGTTGACGATACAAAGAAGATGAAGGGATCAGCTGGCTGTGATGTCTCTGTGGTTGAAATTCATTGTCAGGGTGGTAGTTGAGGGATTGCCTGCACTTATGTAAATGTGTTAATATTATTCTTAGTTTCAGGGATTACCTGAAGCTCCTATTCAAAGATGCAATTAGCTGAATGGATGACTACTCTCTCCATCCTTTCTTGACATAAATTTTTCCTGGTATATTGCAAGAATGAATGCCTGCTTTTTCCTCAGGTTTAGCTGAAATACTTGTAGAATACCTTCGATGTTGACAGGCTATCTTTTTTTTAAACTTTTTATTCACTGAAAGCTTTCCTAAATCCCAGTTTTGTGAACTTCAGCATGGGGACTGTGCAACAGGATAGCTATTTGATTTGTACCGCCGAATGTGAGACTATATTACTTTCATTTTCTATTTCTTACACTGCCTTTCTAAATGAACTGTAAAACCGATCCCAAAGTATCTGTTTCTGATATTTATATAATTCCTCTTTCAGCTATACCTTAATGCACCAGAGTCTCCATAGGTTGGTTTATAGCAGCATTGGCAAGTGCAGGTATACTCTTATGCCACGTTAAAGATGAAGGCTGCCATACCGAGAGACCAAGAAATACATCCCTGTGTGGCACGGAGTAGTGCCATGTGGAGATAAATGGGCCAGCTTGACTGGGACACTGTGCCACGTGCTCATTCAGCATGCCCTGGTCACAGGACGAGCAGCATCTTGGAAAGTAGGGTTGTATCACATCATACGTGGCATATCACCGGGAGCTCAGAAGACTGTAAAGTGCTGAGTGGAACTTCTTTGTTTTCAGTTTATTTGAATCTTGCATTTAATCTTATACTAGAAAGAAAATAATTAGCTTGAATAATTTTCAATCCAATTAATCTATTCCTAAGTGGCAAATATTGTGCCTGGAAAAAAGATCGATGATGAAGTGTTTCCTCTGAGATGCATTTTCCTGTTAATTGTTGAAGCAATTAATTTTCTTACAGACACGTGCAGATCTGTATGTGAAGTAGTTAAGGCAAGGAAAGCAAAAGGCATAGAAGAGAACAAAAGATGACTATAATACGATACTAAGATTATAACAGAATTAATAAATATAACGTATATACAATGTGTTAGATACGCTGTACATACATTATGCATTTGTCAACATCCATAACAGAAAAGCTTTCAAAAGTTGCAGAAATTAGGACATCTTAGAATTAATCTTTCATCCATATTCATTAAAAACAGTTTTACTTACACGAACACATGGTACTTTTTCCATAGGATTATGGGCAGAGAAGAATTTGGCAGACAAATTCTGACAAGTCTCTATATGATGTGTTTTTCAGAATAATGTCTCCCCCCACCCAAGACTTACAGTTTGGAAAAATGTGGGCAGATTTTTATAGGGAAAACAAATTGTAGTTTTGCATTTTGGATGTAAAATCCAAAGTTTATCCAAATATCCAAATGATACACCCCATGCCAGTTTTTGAGTCCTTGCTTGAAAGAATAAGAAACATCATCATGTTCTTCTATTTTTTAAAATGTTTATTTCCAATTCTAAACATCTTTTAATATGAACGGACAATGCTGTTCTGAGCTGCACTGCACATGGCTAAACAGCTACAACTGTAACTTGGTTTTCCCCAAAAGTTTAAATCTAGACTCACCGCTGAAAATTTATGAAAATTTTTATCTGAGAAAACATGAACGATATGAAAATTGACATCTGAGTAGCTTCATTTTTGTCAATGTTGTCAGCTACCAAATGGAGGACTGTGCAACAAATGATTTTGAATGGTCTTAATTATGTTTGTAGCTCTCAAACCCACAAATAATACATTCCCATACTCTCACTGATATCTCTGTTAGAGATACACATACACAGTCGGCGCATACATATTGTCTATATTGCAATTCTTTTTTAGTTCTAATAGATTGAATCAGGTTTGATTTTATGGACATTCAATGCCAAGAACTCTGCAGAAGAGAGGGATTGTGGGTGTATTCTACATTTGTTTCATATATTTTAGTGAGATAAACCCCTGACTTAGTCCTTAAGAGTCTCAAAGAGAATTACAATGTCTTGATGAAAATTTACTATTTATTCAAAAATCAAGACTTTGTTCTCATAAAAGACAGGACGATAAATCTTGTTTGCAGTGGCTCTACGCAGCAAATGATCAAGGATTTAGCTGTCTCTAGTGCATGCAGATAAATGCACAGTTTCAGAAATGTAGCCTTCCAATCAAGCCTTTGAGATGGTGGGAATCAGCAATTGTTTTGTAAAAGTGGTATTTTTGCTCTTTACTTTAGGTTTCTAGTTTTGGCACTCTCATTATGCTTATGTAACTTGCTAGTAAAATATCTCCTGTTCAGGGGTTTAAGGGATTAATCTTGTTTATGAAAAGAAATGCTGCTTCTGCTTCTTGGATAAACCACAAATAAAGATTTTACTCTGCAATTGTAATCACAACTTGTAAACACATCGAGAAAGTCCTAATGGACTGCTAATGATAATATAGATGCTTCTATCAGAAGCACAGAAATCATAGAAGTTATAGAAATATATAGAGAGAAATCACAGAAATAAGTTATAAAAGAATGCACAATTATCAGACAGCTGAAAACAACTCTTAGGTAGGGGAGTTATTTACTGGCCAGCACAATCCTGTGTATATAGATCCAGTGGCCAGCTGGGGGTTGAAAGGTGATGCTCTCATCCCCCTTTCACTTGAAAGACTGAGTATTTATTTTTCCATAACAAAAAAACCCCACCAATAAATGGAATTCTGAAAGTGGAGAAGGAAGAATTGTACTAGGAGTAAAGAAAGTAAATATTTACATGAAGATTAAGAGAAAAAGCATTATGTGTATTGTGAAGATCCTACAATGCAAACACAGGAAGGGCTACATTACACTGATTTGCTGCCCTAACATTCTTTTAATGTAGTTTTAAGAAATGCATTTGTTTTTCTATGTTGGCAGTTAGATTAGGCTGTAAATCTGCTAAAAATTCTGGTAATAACTGTTGAAACACTGTACCGACGGATATTAACACTGCGTTGCTTGGTCAGGTTGGTAATAACTGTTGAAACACTTTACCGACGGATGTTAACGCTGCGTTGCTTGGTCAGGTTGCCTAGTTCTGTAGCGTTGGGGCTCTGGATGATCTGCCTTTCCCACTCTCTAGGGGTCTTCCTTTTAACTGAGGTGCCAAAGAGAGGGATTCCTGCAAACTAAGGCAGAGATGTGGCCATTCGCTCGCCCGTGAGCGGAGCAAAGCTGTGTGTTTGAGCCTTTGTTTGGTTCCTTCTTTTTGTATTTATCTTTTCTGTGGAGCTGCGGTGGGACGTTATCGGGGCAAATGCACGCTGGGCGCTAGCAAAGCATTGCCAGAAGAGTGCCAAAGAGTGCACTCGGGCAGCAGGTTAGCGGGAAGGGAGGGAACGCTGCTATCCTGAGAGCACAGGAGCGAGTTAATGGTGATGCGGGGGGGCGTCAGGCTCAGTACCCCAGCAGCAGGCATGAACCTCATGGCCAAGCTGTGAGGCACCCATCTTCCAGTGAAAGTAGACAGGCTGTGAAGACCTGCCTGCTGTCTCCCTCTAAAATCAGGGCAATTACCAGCTACAGAGGGTTGTGCTGTAGGGAAGGTTAACCAGGGGTATTTTAAACAGTCATCTCCCAAGGAACAAGCAATCTGAAAATTGTTGTTTAAACATCTGGCTGCGGGGCAACATTCCTAAATACCATTTTTCATGGCACGTTCCGAGTCACTCGGATGCTATGGTTTTAAGAAGCAAAAATTTGTCCTTAAATCCATCAGGAAAATAGCATTTTTGGTCTGTGAGCGTGCAGAACTCTCCTGTTCTAAAATTAGAAAGTCAATTTGTCTGTTAAGCCAGGGGAACAAGAAGCTCTACATGCCCTCTGAAATTAGCAATGAAACAGGCTGTATTGAACTCATCTATAGCTTTACACCTTCAGGGCAGTGGCTAGAACCAAGCTAGACAATATTTCTCCAGGCTGTCACAGTTATTTTACAAGAGGAAACGCGGGAGGGGAAGGAGAGAGTTGCTTTGGTCTGATCTCTAAATGAAATAACCAGTTGAACTTTTAAAATGATCCAGAAGATTAAAGGACACTTCAAACAGTCTACTATGTCAATTTTTAATTTATTCTGCTGAATAGCTCTTCCTTAATTGACACAAAACGAAGACATTAAAGCTAACAGGGTCATGCGCTCTGTTAAAAGGTGCTGTTACTTTAGAGGAAAGTGTTACTGGAGAAAAGGAATGTAGAGGGAGGTCCTGCATTTAGTAGAGACCTAGAAAAAGGAATTAAGACAATAATTTAATGCTTTTTTATTTTTTTAAGGATAATACTTGGGAAGGATTTAACATTATTGTAGGTATGCAAGAATCTGTATCTTTTTTTGTTACAGTAGAAGCAAGTGTCATTGGTTGCTCTGAGAGGTATTAAGCAGATGTGAAGGCACTGACCATAAGCAGTTTGAATTCCCACAGTCTTTAACAAAACTGGAGCCTAGATTTGGAAAACTCCAGAAACTTCCAAGGAAAACATGTGATGCAGTTGCAAGAAGCACACACAACTTTTGCTGCTTTTTTTGCCCACCCAAAGGACTGGGTAGAAATTTGAAAAGAAATTACTACAGCTGCATATCAAGCCTTAAGAATTATTTCTGTGACTAACAAATAATTCAAATTAAGTTACATACATGTAGGCAGTATTAGGCGACTGCAATTGCAATATATGGTAGATTAAATTCACCTTAAATTTGTGCTGTGCTAACCGCATCTCAGTGAATGTGCATAAAGATGTCAAGTTAATTTTTCAAGCTTTTTTTCTCCTAAAATACGAGATGTTTTCCTGTAGCTACATTATGTCTTAATTTACATACTGTTTCTGCACTCTGGATATTGCTTTCTTTTTTGTTTACACATCAACAATATTCATGCTTTCTATTTTTAACATTATAATATTCCTCCTATTTTAGAGAGGTGTCAACAGGCAAATATATATATTCAAGTACCTTAGTATGCCGTGCAGATCCATTGCTAATAATAGGTGTATGATGTTTTTTTCCAAAGTAAGGAATTTATGCTTATTTATGTCATAAATACAGTTAGCAGTACTATCCATGTGCTAACTCGAGAATATATTTGTCATTTTTAATGAAGTAAATAAAGCAAGTAACTATAGCTAGGTCAATTTTTCCTGAATTTGATTGTTTTTTCTTTGGGGGGAAAAAGGGGGATTTTTAGCCAGGTTTTCCAAGGAAATGAACTTGATGCTACCATGCTGCTTGTGCGTGTGTGTTTCAAATTTGACAGCAGTGTCGCTAACTCAAAGTTCGTTATATTCTTACGTGTTTCATGAAAATAGGCAGATAGTAGAGGAAAAAGACTTTAGAGAGTCCCCAGGCAGCTGAATTCTTATCAATAGCTAATTATAGAAAAATCTTCAATAAGAGCTTGTGCTTTCTTGGACATGAGAGTCAATCAACCGTGAGACAGAGATCTATAGGAAGCTAGCTTCTGCTTGCTCCATCCTCATGGAGCTACTTCTTTTTCATGCTTATGCAATTTCCAGCAAATCCTGCCTCTGTAGTGCAGACCTGGCTTCAGTGCATAACAATTGACAGTGTGTTGTAAAGTTGAAAGGGCCTTTTGTCAAAAATAAGGTAGGCTGGATTGGGAGTTCAGTAAAGGTTACGCTTTGATGTGTCCTAAAAGAAGGCAGGGGGAATTATCAGCCTAAAATGCTGTACAAGCCTAACCAAAATGTTAATGGTGTGATGCTAGAAAACTAAAGCTGGGCTCGTGGATAGAAACTACAGTATAGATTTTACATTTGTGTGAGTGTAGCCTATGGCCTAGAATAATAAGGATTACATTTGTGTTTTAAGGTAAGTGCTCCCGTATGTTCTAGGCTTTTTATCACCAGGATCCCTTCCTGAGCCAGGTAAACTCTGCTGGAATGCAGATAGTCCTAGGGAATCCTGCAGCAGCGTTATCTTTCCCCAGCACAGCTGGGAAGGCTGGAGGCGAGGAACTGGGTAGATGAAGAGTTGTGGAAGCAACCACCAGATGCCTGCGGGAGCTCAAGGAGGCACGTGCTCTTGGAGCTGCTACAGTGTGTTGTACAGTGGGTCCAGAGATCTGCCTTGTCATGGCAGGCTCCACACAGACACAGCAAACTGTAGCCCCTCTTCTGAGGAGCTGTGTCTTAGCTGAGACCTGTGGCCACAGGCCTGTGATGCCAGGCAGCGAAATACTCTGTTCAGGATGCGGAACTGGGAAAAAGCTAAAAACCCATGGCTCTGGAAGCCAGATGCAAAAATTCTTTCACTGGAATGCAAGGGAGACATTTCCATTGCTCTTGCCTCTCCTGTTCGGTGCCAGTACAGGTTTGTTTGGAGGGCTGTGTTCTCCACCAGAGCTGGGCTATGTTCTCCATGTATGAGAACATGAGTGCTATAGTCTAATGCTCCCAATTCCAAGGACTGAATCTACCTGGCTGCTTAGCAAGGAGCTACAGCTGCATCCTGATCTGAATAACATCTTCAGTACTCTGTGCAGCTGCTCTTTTTATCCTCTCTCCATTTTTCCATGAATTAGACTTATTTATAAATATAGCTCTCCTTGTAGCACACTCAAAGTTGAGAGCTGATAAAACATGGTTCAGTATAATCCAACCGTGAAAAGATACAGGCCCAGTCAAAGCGTGGTGCTTTAAGGACAGCCACTGGCCTTAGCTGAAATGGGCCAAAGCACACGTGCTGGGGTCACTCCAGGTGCCCCTGGATGAAGACGTTCAGGGCAGAGGAGCTGTACAGGGTTAGGACAAGCAGAGCTAATTGCCAGTGCCTGTTCCTCCGAGGTGAGGAAGTGTCTTGCTTACACCTCCAACCAGGAAATTTGCTTGCTCCTCCCTTAGTTTCTCAGGAGGATGCAAAGTGCCGCTAGGCATGAAAGCAGGTGATATAGCTGGAGTTTGAGAAGTGTGGGGTTGGTTAAATGCCTGTCAGGTATAACAGTTGTACTTGATTCCGCTTTACAGCAAGGGAAAGGACTAGATGCAGCAGAATGAGTCCTTCAGAGGTTCATATTGTCTGAATCTCACGGTTCCACCTGAACTGTGATGAACATAACGGTGTTCTCATTGACGAGCTTACAAACGTTAGCTGTGGCATGGAGGCATACCTTGCTACTTCTCTGTGACTCCAAAATCTAAAATACAAATTTTCTCAAGAGGAAACTATCTTAGTAGGGAAAATGGAAGTCAGATCCTCAAGGTTAAAAAGTTCTGCCTAACCTTTCACGTTATTGCTCAGAAGAATTATTTTTGAAAGTTAATAAACCACATGCGTTCACTCTGTACAGCTATTTCCCTCCCTAAACAAATTGCTTTTATTGTCAAAACTACAAATTTAGGCATTGTGATCAATACCATCGCTTTATGAGCTGTCAGTAAAGGGACCTGAAGATGCAGCTTTGCTTGATTGTCTAGGAATAAAGATTGATCAGCCCTGTTGCTTCTTCTGTATAGATCCTCGGTTGATTCACATACAGGATACAAAGCAAAGCACTATCACCTCATCCCTCTTCAAAATCACATAGTCAATAGCTTTTCCTCTGCGCATTTCTGCAAGCACTTGAGAGTACAACCCCAATTAATATGTTAAGAAGGGCAGAAAGGAGGAACATGTTTTGGTGTCGGGGTCTTTCCCTGATAGAAAAATGTGATTTTAATTCCAAACTTTTCTTGGTTCATTTCACAAAAGGTATTGAGCCATGACTGTTAGCTTTTACTCTTTCATGTTTTCTTTTATTGTTTTTTAAATGAAGACAAGAAAAAGAAGAATGCAAGATGATAACAAAAGACTGCTGGCCTGCAGCAGTTGTTGAATCTTATGAGGCATTTTGGGAGAGCAGTCAGTGTCATATGTTGTTCCCATTGCATCAGACAGAGAAGGCAAGTTGTTTTAAAGGAAAATTAAATCCTTGTATATGCTGTTGTCAGAGCTTTTGCCGAACATCATTATTTCCAATGGAAAAAAGGGATATTGGCTGGGCTGTGTTATTTTCATTGTATATATTCAGTTACCAAATACAAGTATTGCTGTATCTGTAAGATAGGTAACTTAACATGCTTGTGCATGATGACAGTCCACAACTTATTTAGAGTTTAAGTTAGTCAAGAAATTATGTGCCTCAGCTGCAGATTTGTAAGGGTGGAGGGGTGGTGTATGATAATCTTCCTGTTCTTTGTTCGCCATAAGAACACTGTGAGCTCTTCAAGGCACAGGTATCTTATAACTTGATACTTGGATCTCATAAGATAATTGATTGATGGGTTTCTGTAGGTGCTACTGTCATCCAAAGGATAGCACTGGTCATTTGCGGCTGGCTGGTATGGATGAATGTGTAGGTAGCTAAATCATAATTCATGAAGAAAACCAGAACGTTTAGGAAAGAAAATCCCTGGTCAGGTGTATAGGAGTAACACAGTGGACTGTAGAACAAGATTTACTAGGTAAGGGTAGAGGAAGGGGGCTGGGACACGGACGCGGAGCTTGGCTCTGCCATGAGGATGTGGTGTCACGGTTGGGCTGAGCGAACGGCTGCGCCTGCTGAAGGGAGGAGCACCTTCCTTCCCCTCCTGCTTTTCCTTTGTGCTCTGACCTTACGGGGAGCTGGTTCAGGCATCCAAACTGCCAGAAACCAACAGTATAGAAATACTGTGCTGGTTCCCCAAAAGGGCTTATTGAAAATCCCGTGTGAGTGCCAGAAAGAGGGGAAGAGCTGCAGTAAGTGCTGGGGGGTATTGAGAACACAGCGCGTCAACGGGTATGGCCAGGCCAGCAGCAGCTGGAAGTTAGCAGCATCGCGCTCGGTGTGACCTTAGACCAGTGACGATACGTTCGTGGCTTAGTTTTTTCACGTGTAAGAGTGAGGACAATAATACTGTCTAGCTCCGAAGACTGAGGTGATAATATTAAGCATTATATGCTTAGTGTATATAAAAGCTTTTCAAAACCTTGGATGGAAGGCTTATAAAAAACAAATATAAGATATAGTGGACATCATTTTGTAGGAAGTCTAACAGTCCTGCACTTAACTATTGGTTTTCGCTGAATCTTTTCCTTAAGCACGTTAACTTCGCTTTTATAGTCTATCAGGAGGCACTGTATTTAGCTCTCCCTGTTCAAGGTTCACTGACCTATAATCCTACTGAAATGGAGTGGAAAGCCCATGAAAATTTCACTGCATTTGCACTCAAGTGGCATATGGCCATGGTGTTAATCAAAAAAAAAAAAAAAAGTGATAGTCCTCTAGTCTCCATGGAGACTAAGCATACTGAAAGGGGTGGGAGTATAAAATATTTTCAATCTTAGGTTGAAAGGCAGAGATCAAAAGTTGTTCTGGTTAAAATGCTGTGCAGATGTCAACATGCCAAGTTGAATCATAAGGCATTTTGCACAAATATTTTGCAAAATAGTTTGGATATGAGATTAAGAGGAAATTTCCTTTACTGTTTCTACTGGGTTACTGGAATAGATCTTGATGCATATTGTCTGTACCTTTGTCAAATTTCTACCAGAACGCATAAGCCAGAAAGTATAATACCCATCCCGGCAATAAGAAATTCTTGTTTTACAAGGTAACATTCAATTTCTTTTAGAGGATCATAAAAACTAAATAAAAGAAGATCCTGCAGAAATGGAGACATTCCATGTGATTAAGATGTCTGGCTGGCAAAGCAGCCTATAAAATAAGCTTTCCCAAACACTTGCCTTAGGAAGGGAAGAGTGAGAAAGAGAACTACATGCAAAGTATTCCCCAAAACGGAATAGCAAACTTGTTTTTGTTGATAGCTAGTAAATTTGGTTCAGTGTTATTTTTCAGTTATTTGGAGAGCAGGAAAGCATAGCTGATAAAGTGTTACTGGGGGGAAGGAAAAAAAAAAAAGTCACTTTACTAGTTAAATGAGAAATGGCCAGCAGGACAGAATGAACTTTGTAACTTTTTATTCCCAGGTGAATAGAGAAGTAACATATCGGTGACATCCAAATAGCATGTTTTGCATGATATTAGCAAAAATGCATACTAATGTGGGTTCTGGGATTGAAAAATCGTTAATTTGACTTTTTCCATCTCAATCACATCCTGTAGAATGATGCACACATAATGTTTAAGGTCAGAACTGCGGCAGCATAGGGGCTCACTCTCCCTCTGAAATGTAAACTGGTCCTTCCATTAGCAGCAGAACTTCAGAAACTTGGTTTGTTATGGATTTGTGTCCTACATTTTCTTCTTCCTCATGCCCTTCTGCAGTGCTGCTAGTATTATACATTCCCAACATCCTCCTCCTTCCAGAATTCCCAGCTCCTTCCCATGTTCCCTCATTATAGGCAAAACGAGTGGGCAACATCTCCTGTTGAATTGACACTGAGAGTGTCAGGATGGGACTGACGGATAAATGGACAATTTGCCTCTGTAAGATCATTTCCATGGGAAAAACAGGTTAAAAAAGAACAGAACTGTCTGGTTGTTCTTGTTGCTTATGATTGGGAAAGTTTATTGAGTCCCCTTTAGCTGACATTGGACAATCCTAGTTTCTTTTATTTTTTTTTTACGTGTGTGAATCTGTTGCTATATGTTCTAGAAAAATAGCCAAAGATGTCTATACATTTAGTAGACTAAGAGGGGAAAAACGAGAAGCGAAGTTCATAGAGGAACATGGTTGGGAGGTTTGTGTAGACAAGTCCTATTATTGATATGGACTCTACCTTGCTGACTTTGGAGTCTTCATTTATTGAGCAAACACAGGAGGCAGTTAAGGATAAAGCGTGAAAGACTTTGTCGCCTTGTTCTCTTTGGGTCTGACTGGGAATTTGTGATGGAGTTTTGCCAAAGTCATAACCGTGACAACATTTCTATGTAAAAGTATTCTTTGAGAATTAGTCAAAAAATCAAAAAAGGCCCTGCCCTCTTGCTACCTTTAGACCATAGCTGAACAAATATGTAATTTGGGAAAGATGCGAAAGAAAAAAATAACATGCAATGAATGTGAAACAACATTCAGTATTGCTGTCTGCCTTGAAATTGGTTTCCTCTGTCAATAAACAACTGAACAGATGGAAAAGGTCTGAAACGAAGGGAAAACATTACCTAACAAAAATGGTTAGTGCTTGTTATCTGGAGAGACTGCTTAAGTAAAGACAATCTTAATTTAGGCAAATAAATGAAAGACTGGCTTGCAACATAATGAAATATGGACTTAAGAAAATTATGACATTGTTGAATTTTGTTTTATGAAATGTAGCAAACTTGAAAGAGAGAGTTCATTTTATGATATAGGTGCTGGCACTACCAAAAATACAGATGGGTTTGATAAGTCTTAATGTGTCTCAGCAGCCAGTGCAGCATTTTTCTTGTTGTGTTCTGTGTGGGAAATCTAACTAATGGCCTGGTTTGCCTTGCCTGTTATTTTTGTTCCCTGGAGTCAAGCCAACAGACAATTCCTTGAGTTTCTTCGTTTGCTTGGAATAATTTAGTAACAAGCATTTTTGCCCATCATGGATCCTATTCTGTATTTCTTTGACCCTGCAATGGACTGGCATCAAGACAAGGCTCAAACTTATGGCCCAAGTTTTGCAAGCAACACTTTGGAAAGTGATCCTTTATTTCCCAGAGGCTGAAAAAGCACACCTACCTTTTTAATACCTTTTTACTTGTTAGGGTATTTATGTTGAATCTGTTTATTCTTCCCTAACTGCCTTTAATAGAAACTAGATGTGTAATTAGTTTAATAACAGCAGCTGGGTCAAAGGAATTATTTCGTGCCATCTCACAGTTAGTAGGAATTAAGACATTTAATTTTGAAGACTATTGTGTATGCAGAAATTTTCCATTTCAAAAAGAATAATTAGTGCTATTGTTAAATTAATTTGGTTTATCTTTGGTCAGCTTTACATCCCAGAATGATTGAAGAAACAGAGTAGTTAAAATGTTTTCTTTACTTGATCATCACTGTGACTATATTAATGGCTGTTCAGTTTTGGCACACAAAAAGTCTTTGGATCAATGGTAGCCCAGTTGCTTTGATTTTTGTGATTAGCCTAATTTGAGAATGGAAACTGCATCTAGCATGCACCTGTAAAAATGTATATGCATTCAGCTCCTCGTGTGGCTTTAATCATACAGCCAATTTTTACTAAGCTTAATTTAAACGTTAAACATTGGTGCATGTGGGGCAGATTCAAATGGAATGTGCTCTTAAAGTTAAAAACCCCAGGAAAACCTCAGCTAGTCTAATTTTTTGTTTTGTTTTAATTGTGATTTGGGAACATTGAAGTGTTGCTCCCCTCACCCCAAAACCCAACCATATCCCCTTCTTCTGTGTAGATCAAGATACAGAGGTCTTAAAAAAATACTGCGCTGTGTTTACTTGTCACATTAATTTGTTTGCCAAAGCTCTGAGTGGGTGTTTAATTTTATTTAAAGGACGGTGTGAAAAGCCTCCAGTACTTAATTTAGAATTTATACAATTTCCCACTTCTCTTAGATAAATCATAGTGAAGGAAACATCTTTTATATGTAAAGAAAGTTGCGATTTCTACCCCATTTATAGTCATGTTTTATTTAGAACATTCTATGTCCTCTTCTCTTGGGGCAGTATCTAAATTTCTTGTCAGGTAATTAACTATATTAGATGCAGCAGATTAAAGCATTTGAACATTTTTTTGGTCAGAGAAACAACATTGAATGAATTAATTCAGTGTACATATTCTAACTGGAAGCTTTATGCTCGTTTTCTGCCTGTCCAAAATTGCAGGACCTTTTGCAAGGTCTTAATTCAAATGTGCTGCTGATGTAGGCACTTATGTTGTCATGTTCCTATATGCATTAGAAGCTCTGTAATGGCTCTGATGATGTATTCTTCGTGTTTTCTCCAGTTCCCTATCTGGTTTAGAGAGCTTAGTACTGAACGAGCCACAATAAAATGCCAATTCGTAACATGGCATGAAAAGCATGTTGTGACTCAATGTGATGCTACCTATCCCTTGGGCAGTAAGTGCACTCTCAGATCATCTCTTTTCTGGGGGCCACCAACAGCAGTTCCTTTGCCTTAGGGCTAGCAGAGTTGCATAGAAGGAACTAGACGACTTCTCTGCTGTGGCAAATTGCTAGATGGAGTCTCAAGTGGTGCTCTTGAATTCGAGGGTTTTGGAACAGAGTTATCCAGCTGCATTGGAGTTTGGGGTTCTTTGGGGAGAGAGTGAAAGAGGAGGGAACAGTGGAGGTAGGGAGATGTTAGTGCTTTGGTTGCTTCAAACAAAGATTTTATAAGAATTGAGATGCTTCTTTTTTATTCCTTCTTCCCCTGCCCTGGAAGTGGCTGCCCGAAACAAGAAGTAGTTCTCTGTAGAACCAAAGTACAATGAAGCATGTAACCCAGCGCTCTGGCATGTGCCAGGGAACCAGGAATCAACACACCTGAGTTCCATGAGATACTTTAGCTGCTACCACTGGAGACAGTAGAGAAAAGTCATTACACAAATTAAAACAGCACACAATGAAAATGTGGGGGAGAGGACTAACCAGCAATGCGTTGTCAACATGGAAGATGACAGGAGCAACCTCTTCCTTGGAAATGGACATTGTTTCATTGCTCACACCTGGACAGAAATTTGAAACTTGCTTTGACTGGTCTGTTATATCCATATTGATTTTACAGTTTTCCTTACAATTAACAGATAAGGTGCTTTTCTACCTCCACTCAGCATGCTATTTATCCTTCCTAGACAGGGGTTATTACGTGCTGCCTCTTTTTCAGGCAAAATCCAATAAATTTTCTGATCTCTGCTGTAAAACTGGGCCAAACGGATAGTGCGGAGGAGTCATCTGTCATGATTCCTTCTTAGTGTCTTGCAGGAAATGAGTAGCTAGGAAGAATACACCAAGGCTGAAAGATGGTGTTTCCTTCTTTTAGCTCAACCTCAAAGAACCCAGTCTCAAACAATAAAGTTTATATGGTGAAATTCACAACTTCTTTCTCTCTGGCCCTGTTGTTTTGTTTTAAAGCAAGTGAAAACCCCACCAAGGTGTTTGGGCTTCTGTTCTTTTTTTTTTTTTTTGAAATATTTTATGGGGCTTTGGATAGAAAAACATATCACTTCAGTCAGCATTGGCACTGTTTATTTAGTTGCACTTCATTAGTATGCACATACTTAGACTCCACTTGGTTACTCTTGCTACAACACAAGAGGAGGCGGGAGATCAGTCAGTGTAACTAATATTCATCTTGTAGGCCATAGATAAAGCTAGGGGAAAGCTAAAGAAAGAAGAGTGAACGCCCTTCACAGAGCATCACAGACTGGTATGGTTAGCGAAGAAAAGAGACCTTATTTTGCTCTACAGGAAGTTTTAGAAGTGTGGATTTTGCATAATTGCTATGCTGCTATCTTCGCATCTTGGCAACCTACCTTTATAAGGCTGACCTACAACACACATTATATCCCTTCCCTAGCTCCTGATTCACGGAAGTATTTAAGTCTAGTCTTAAGTCTTACTGGCTTCAGTAGGTCTTGAACGCTTACTTGAAATTCAGCAATGATACTTTCCTGAAATATTTGTTTAAAATTAGTCCATTGGATGGGTGGATTTAAGAGCATGTTTCAAGTGAAGATGGGGACAAATTGAAAAATAGAACAAGTATGAAATACAAGCTATGGAATCATGGCTACTACGAGGACTTTATGTCAAGAGATACTGGTAAGGATCTTTAACTAGAGTAAGTCATTGAACATCCATTGCTTAATAGGATAACTAATTTACAGAAAAGGCTGGATAAAATACCAGCTAAGTCAATAGGTTCCCCTAGGCTTAGACATGCTTTGGATTGGACTGGTGCCATTTGGACAGGCAACCTTGGACCACTCTGATAATGTAGGGTCTTATAATAAACAAGACAAAGATATTCTAAGGTGAGTAGTAGTTTTGGTTGCATCAAATTTAATTTTGCAGATTAGCAACTGAACTGAGACCTGATTTATAGAAATGCTTGAATACTATCTTCAAGGGTGAGGGAATAAAAAGTTCAGTCACAGTGTTCCCAGTCAGGCACATATGTAATTATTTTTTTTAATAATCTTGACCAAATGGAATCGAAATCTTTCTCTCCTTTTTCCATGCTTTCTCCAGTTTGTCCTTGCACTGCTGTTCAGCAGTGGAGATACAGAACAAAGAGAAGAAAATTTTCTCCCTCTTTCTTACCTGGTTCCAGAGTGACCACTAGGAGATAAATCTGTCAAGTCTTAGACCAGACTATTGTGGCAGACTTTCTCACTGAGGAATTAATACCTCTGGGATCACAGTAAGAAAGCGGATCAGTCAACTTCAAAGTTGTGAAGCGACAGCTTTCTCGGCTGTTCTCAGAGGTTGCTGCTTGGCAGGTTACCTACAGCTGGTTTTGAATTAGTGGACACAGGAGCTTTAAATGTATAAACATAGAAGGACAGGGGGGAAATCTTGCCCACAATTACTTAAAAATTGAGCAGGAAGAGAGTTTGAATTGTGAAGGTCACCAGCACTGGCTGAAATCTTTGACAGCGGTAGTTCTCTGTCTGGGGATTAACATACTTGAGATTCAGACTGATAGTTAGATAATGCTGCATTCAACATATTGGGGGTATTTGCAGTATTTTAATAGCAAGCTCAATAAGGCAGGTATTTACTTCATAAAGAAAGTCTATGCCAGTCTGGTCTAACAGCCAAGCGAGCTGATTAAAGTTTGGTAGACCCTATTGACATTTCTAATAAAGAAATCACTGCCACAGCATTTTTGCTGCTTAAAGCAACAAGAGCAAGAATGGTGAAGAAATAAAACCTTTAAAGAGAGAAAGAAACTGTTGACAGCAGCTTTTAATTTCCTACATTTAATCACTAGTGCTCAGCTTTTGTCACCACTGTAACATATAAAACAATAATGCTGGTAATATATTCATTACCCGTCATTTACTTGAGTGCCTGGAAATTAGGAACGTGCAGAGGCTAACTTATGCATAATGTTATAAGAAGAGGATGGAGAGTCTATGGAGAGTGCCATGCCACAGTCGCAATAAAATAATTCTATGGCAAATTTATCCTAGACCTTCTAATTGGCTTATTGACTTAGATTTTCCAGTCTTATTCATGTTGCAGATTTCCCAGTGGGAGCTTCATAATTTGGGTCCTTCATGTATTAATTCCTGTGTAAACCACTGCTCGGTGTGTATTGAGCAAACCCTAATCCACACTGGCTCTGCAAAAATAGTACCTAACCTCACAGCTTGCTGCTGAGCGCCAAAGGACCCCAGTATCAATCAAGGTGGCTAAGCATGGGGATGGAAAGGCAAGGTGTAAATGCTGGAGTTGACTTTCACAGTCCAGAGACAAAAGGATTCTTTATGTCCGTACCTTTAGGTAAATTAGACATCGGGGGACAGTTAGTTAATCCTTATCATATTACAATGAAAACTAGATTATTAATGACACAAAAATATTAATTCTGAACCCATTTGTAGCACTTTCCATCTGCGTTTTCCCCAGTATTTTATTATTGCAAGAAAAAGAAATTGCAGACTTTTATCAATAAAACATGCGTGTCCTGCATGTTTTGTTTTCAAACTGTCATCATGTAAAGCCAATTGTTTGTTTTGATAGCAAAGAGAGCACATAATATAGCAGAGGACTTGCATAACTCTCCGATGGATTGGGAAAAGATGCGTCACCGTGTGTTGCATCTGAAAGTGTTTCTGAACTGTGGGCAGAGTATCTGTCTTGCATCTAGTTGAAATTCTGAACAGGAAAGAAGTTGATATCATAGGCTTACTTAAGTCTAAATAGCATAAATAAAGTGATGAGAGAGAAAACAGCTAGCAGATGCAGTATACCTAAAGAGATACTTTTTCTACTGTAATTCCATCATCAGTAACCAGTTTCAAGCACTGGACATTATTCAGTGTGATAGTATTTAAAGGACCTAAAGTTTCAAATGGGCTCAGAACCCATAGAATTCTAAGAGCTAAATCAGTATTTTAAAAGATGTTCCTACACCTGTTTTCACCCTTGCCTACTTTGGGATAGCCATTGCCATTGCTGGTGAGGCATTGGAACCGGCTGCCCAGGGAGGTGGTGGAGTCCCCATCCCTGGAGGTGTTCAAAAACGTGTGGATGTGACACTCCAGGACATGGTTTAGTAACATGGTGGTTTGGGTTGATGGTTGGACTAGATAATCTCAGAAGTCTTTTTCCACCCTTTGTGATTCTATGATTCTATTCTATGTTTTTTTGGCTAATGAGGCCATCTCATTGTGACTACTTAAATTTTTAGAAGCTGTTTTAAGTTTTCTCTTAGATTATTCTTCAGATTTTAAACACATTCCTGGGAATGTTGCGAAGTCATATCCTTATCCTCCTTAAAGCCTCACCAAAAACTCTCCAAGGTCACCAACAGCTTGTGGGTCTGTCTAGAGCCATGCCTCGCCCTGCCCTGGGCCATCCCCGTGCTTCCCTAAGGGTCTGTGTGCAGCCTTGCTCCGTTCTTTTACAATCACCTTGCAGGCTCCTGGGGTCAGGAGCCATCTGTTGCACTGTGTTTGCTACCACACCTGCTGCAGTCTGGTGCCTATACCATGTTCTGTGTGACCTCTGCTGAAAAAAAATGAATAATTAAGCATGTGTATGTCCAGTAGTGCAGAACTGAGTTAACTATGTCACTTGGGCATCCTCCTGGGAGCATATGTTGATGAGAAAAATTTTATGAGCAACATTCATCAGATGTTTTGCACTGCTTCTAATCTTGCTGTAGTGAATGATAGTATTTGGTGCTAAGTTTAGCCTTGGCTTTAGCATATTTATCCGTCACTTATTAGGCCATTATTTGCCTTAAAATAAATGACATGGAAGTGAAGCGCTGCAGAGGACAGGATAGGTTTGTAAACTATAGAAGTATTTATTGTCCCTTCCATCCCATGTGCCTGCCTTCCCTTTAGTCTCAAGCTGTATAGGGACAAGGAAATGCAGGAAATAGTATATGAATTTTCCAAAAGTCTGTCTCCCACATGATACTTATTACTTTCCAAGCAAACCCTTGGCTGCTGCCGCTGCTGCTGTGTATTTATGATCAAAGAGTACTTCAATCACTTGTAGATAACTTCATAATAAAGTTGTGCTGTCCAAATTCTCTATGCAATGCACAAAGATTTATGTACCTCAGATGCATATGCAGCAGACAGAAGTAACCTTGGAATTCTTGCCATTAAAATAGGTACCTTTTGGAAAATATGTACCTTTTGGCAAATACCTATGTCAATAAAGCTAAAAAGAACTGGCAGATCCTTCTATTTGAAGTAATCTTCACATCTGCAGACCAGTTTTCTGTGCTAGTGACCTCTTGCTTTGGATGAACTTCTGTACGTGTGCTGTGTGACAGTTCTTGAAAAAGTTTTTTTTTTTTTTTAATTATTTTTTTTCTTTATGTGCATGGTTTAGCACCCTGTAACACATCTCCTAGCTTGGAAATTGAGTTGTATACAAAAGATGCAAAAATCAAATCTAAAAATATATCCAAGTGTCAGACTAAACTAGAATTCGTGCTTCGTTAAATGGGTACAGTACAAATAAAAGAGGTCTTGGTAGAAGGAGAGCTGCTGCTTCTATTTAGCGTTTTAGTGAACTGAGACTCCGGAGCCTCAAATCTCTTTACAAATGCCCATGGTGGTGTGAGCTAATGGTATTGAGCATATGGTTAGCCCTAGTAATGTTTCAGTATAATTCCTAGTTTGCTAGAATACCTGATTTTTCTTTTACGACAGTCATGATAGTATATCTCCAAAACAAATTCCGGCTTTACACATTCCCTTTATATCGTATCATCCATCTTCTTCCTATGAGTTAAAACACATGCCGGATGTTGTAGCATACCTGTGATTTGCAAACCATTACTCTTCCGTGATACCTAAAGTACAACTTTGGTCAGCCGGTGTGTGTAAGGTGAACGGACACCGCATATGTAACTTCTGTGACTGGTTAGCTACAACGTAGATGTCGTGGCTTGCATGTATATATGCAAGTTTTCCCTACTCTTTCGTGTTTAGTACTCAGCCCTGCTTTAAAGAGGGATTTCAGAGGACCAGCTTTTTCCTATCAAAGACTGAGAGCTTTTTGCAGACTGGGAATCTTTGCTGTGGTCCCAACATGCTCCTGAGCCCTGGAGCAGAAGTGCTGTAGCTGAATGTTCCACGTTGTCGATTTTGTGCTGTTTCAGCAGTGGAGATATCGGGAGATCTGAGTACATATCTGAGCTAAGGGCCATAGCTTCTTTCAAAGTATAAAATCCAGCAGAGTGCTTTTTGAAATGGCCAGTTGACTTTTGACACAGAAGCATCGATTGCCTTCCTCTCCTTTGAGTTCATGTTTTTACATTTCCTTGACTTCTGACATTTTGCAGATTTTTGCAAACAAATGTGGTGATAGAGAGGAACAAACTTAATTGTGAGAGTCAAAGATGAACCAGAGAGGAATGCAAAGCAGGTCAGGAAAGGAAAAGGTGATGGGAGCGTTCTGGCAATGACAGAAGGGACATCTCTACCAGGTATCACAGGAAAAGTTTTCAGTCCTAGAAAGGAATCATAAGGTATCTCCATCCCTTTCACTATGACTCATTAACCTTCACAACCCTGAGCAAAAGTCCACTGGTGTCTTTCCTTAAACCCAGAGGACTTTGAGACAAACCTGTAATGTACTTCAACTGGAAAACAAGTCCCAGCTCAGCAAGGCCAATGGAGTGGACTTTCGACTTGCTGGTGGTAGCTCTTGGATTCCTCAGGACAGTTTTAATTCATGGTGTGGGCTTGAATGTACGCCATACATACATTTCTGTACCTGTTTATGCCATTTGAGCTATGCCAGCTGTTGTGCTGTGGTACAGGAGTTCTCCGAGAGGGGAGCTGCAAGGAATAATCCTACAGGGATTCTCCATAAGTTATTAACAGACTTGGAAGGTTGACTGTAAAATGCCGGAAAAATCAGGGGAAGAGTCTCTTCAGTGGTGAAAGGATATTTTACCCCTCAGTGCATAGAGATGTCCACCAGTGAGCAGGCACTCTGAAGGCTGGATAGCTTTCCTATTTGAGAACAGCTGTAATACCTTGTTTTATTGCCTTGGTGAATTCCAATATGCATTGTCACTGTGCTTTCTGAAATATTGTGACTATCTGAGGCTAGGGCAAGTTTTCCACAGAAAATGATAATGTTCTTCTTGCTTTATTTTAATTAGTATTTTAGTGGAAGTGAGAAATTTGCTGATTTATGTAACTCTTTAAACCAGGGCAGGGCAGCAAACTTCAGAGTGATTTATTTCTTGACATATATATTGCAGTGATTTTGAACACTTTTTGCAGCAGTTTGCAATCCTTTTCTGCAGGGCAAAATATGCACCTCAGACAGTGGAATTTCATGAAGTCATCACTGGCTTATGCACTTCATGGTTATTTGCTATTTTTGCAGCCTCATCTGTGAATTTTTACTATATGGCATCTTGCAGGCATGTTTATTTCTGTCTGCTGTGCTGAAGTATTTATGGGGATTGTTTTAAGAATATGTTTTTAACCAGTTTAAGGAAAATAAGTCTTAACTTTAAATGCTTATAATTATCTATGAACTTTTTCTGTATGTGAATATCTTTTACGAACAAAGATATAACTTGGCTTTTGGCAACTAGTAACAACCAAATATGAACCTCATCTAGTTTAGACCATTTCTAGATGATTGTAGCATTTTTCCTCACCAGTCATATTTCTAATACATTAATCAATCTAAATAGAAAAGCAAATGGATGTACTTTGTTGAGAGATTGATCTAGAGCCTAAGAAAGCCAACAAACCTAAGGATGAATGTATTCCACCTCCCAATATAATTTGTAGTAATTCTGTGCTTAGCAGTTAACTGTGAAACTCCGGGCATCTCCACCAAAGCCGTCCAGGGAATAATCTACTGTTCTTCTCCTTTACTGTCAAACTCTCAGGTATGTAGCCTTTATCTTAAAAGGCTTAATAGTCGTCCCTGAGCACTATTAATTCCTATCCGTGGTACGCGTCTGTGGGAGTTAGGTGAGGAGTCTGCCTGTCTACTTTTGTAAATAGCACTAGACTTCCGTCTGCAACTTCAGCAGCTTGAATAACTGTGTCTGTGCTCATACATGCTTTCCATCCCGCCACTTGGACCTTGACCCTGATAAAGGAAGTATTAATATTTGAAATATATTAAAAAAAATGTAAAACATGTAGTTTGCCATGAACATAAATTCTCATTGTCTTAACCAGAAATTCAAATGCTTATGCTCAGCCATCTGCTTCAGCTCTGTCTCTCCTGATACTCCTTTAATGTTTCTTGCCGGGCTTTACTTTTGTGTTTCTGTGTGGGGATGGAAACAGTTTTTATCATAAATCCTTTAAAAGATAAGGAGCTCAAAAGTGATCTTTATTAATTCCAAAGAAGATTGAAACCAGACAGCAAGTAAAGAAGGGCATGAGGGCATTTTATACATCATCACAGCCGTGGCAGAACAGCTGACAAGGGTATGTAGAAAATATTCCTTGTTCAGGTACAATATTGGATTTTAAACAGCCTTGAAATGTGAATGTCAGCAGAGGATCCAGCTTCCCCCGTCACTGTTGTTGTTCTTGTTGCAACAAGGATTTGGGGACCCAACTGGGGACTTCATTGTGAAGGACCCCTATGGGGAAAACAGAGACTATGCTGGCTCAGTCCCAGATGGCATAACTGTTCCTTGAGATAAAAAGATATTTGAGTTAGCGCTGAATGAGTTAATACTGGGACCAGAAGCAGTGTAGATGTCTCAGTGCGATGCTAATTAGTCTTTCTAGTTTCCCATCATGTATTTGCATTTCTTTTAAAACAGTGAGTTTCCCGTACTGGAGCTTTTCTCTTTTGCACACCCTGTCTATTCCTTATTATCAGAATATCGGGGCACCACGTAATGTTTCATGTGGGTATCACTGTAACATCCTTGCCAGGTAGGGAAGTAGATGTGGGGAAATGAGGCCCAGAAAGACTCCGTGATTTGTCCATTGTCACAGGAAATCTAGGATTTATTAATTTTTTTTGCAGAATGATGCAGTGGCTTAAAGCAGACCCCAAGATTGCTGATCTGCAGATTCCTAGATTTAACGCCCCTTTTAAAACACTTCTGCTTTGAACAGCAAGTCTCTAATATTAGCTTTTCAGGAATTTGTATTTATTATTCAGTTACTGGTTCTGTTTTCAAGGACAGAAATTGTTTTTGAAGTGCAAGGCAGTGGCCCACAGTACGGATAGAGCTGAGAGAGATCTAATGAATAATATAATAGATTAATTTAACCAGTTATATTTTGCAACTGTGGACAAGAAATTAAGCATGTGATTTTAAAACCATTTTAAATGCCGCATTCTAGAAAAAACATGCTTGTAATGCTATCATGATGGTGATGGAGACAGCAGAGACTAGTTAAAGGAAAATCTTTGGGTATCATAGAGTTCTGTGTTCCCCTAGAGTCTTCTGTGCTCAATTTGTCTCATTCTTCCATGACCCTTATTGGGCTGCCACAAATGGGAAAATAGGAGGCATAGTTCCCTCTAGTGTACAGCTGCTGCAGGAGGTAAGAGCTGTAAACTGCTTTGCAGGCTTCCTACATATTGTTTGTGAAAAAGTGATTGTGTGGTACTCATTACATTTTCTAAAAGTTGGCTTCAGCATCTTATTCTCCCAATACATCAGCTGGTAGGAGCCTTCTCTGATGGTATCCTATTTCTATCATGATGGTTTTTCACTGCTTATGAGGATAAATTTCTCCAGTCTACCTCTGTTCGCCCTTATGAGTTTGGAAGATGTTTTTCAGTGCTTGCTTGCTTTCTCCCCTGTAATTGCAGTGTAATTGATGTGGGGCACTTTTTAATTTGCCTGTAGATTCTGGTAAAGACTGTATTCATGACACACTATTATTTCAGTGCAGGTAAGATTTGTAGTAGTCCCTGGTACAAATCATTTCACATTCTCACCTGGTAATGAGGATGCACTATTGGATCTGAATGCATCCCAACCTGTAGCATGTTCCCCTGTGGCATTCATCTGTCCCAGGAAATGAGAAACATCATTGTCCTTGTTTTAGAAGAGAGACTTGGATGTGTATTTTTGTGGTAGGAAGCCTTCTGCAGCCTTGCAGGCTTGAGGAATTCTCACCTCTTACCCAGCTCTTTGTACCCACACTGTGCTGGGATGAGCATCTCTCCTCGCACTCGCCTTTCATGGACATACTGTGCTGAGCACCCAGTCGATGAACTGATCCATGTTAAAAATAACCCATTTTGGACAACTTTTATTTTTGCTACCCAAAATAATGACTTGTATCATGAACCTATGCCTAGGGGCTCAGAGGAGCAGAAAGATTTTGGCCACAAGGAGCCAGGGCGCACTAGGTTTGGCTGTGAGGTTGACCTAAATTTCCTCCCACTGATGCTTGTTCCCAGGCTGCAGTCATGGTCCTCTCAAGACAGCTGGCACAACTCTGTGTGGCCGCTCTGTGAAGAGAGTCACAGAAACTCTCAAGAAAAGGGTATGATAGTGATCACTTCAGTGATCTGAGCTGAAAGACAGCCCCAACACAATGTCTCTTCTAATGTGACCCAGAGATGGGGCAGGGAATTGCATTTAGGTTTTCCCAGTCCTAGTCTGCAACACAATCAACCACCAGCGCCTTGCCTCCTCTTCTGGGTTAGCATCAGACATTGCCCTGTTTTGCACATAGAAATACTGAGATGCAGAAAGCTCACTAATTGTTGTATCTCATCATGTAAGTCTTTTTTGACTTCAGCAAGCTCAGCCTAACATCAGCACAGTCACACTCTTAGGCTTGTTACACCCAACTCCAACATGAAAATGTGCTTAACCATAGACATGTGTTTTTCCAAGTGGAGATAGGTTTAAGCAGGTAATTTTAAACTACTTTGTGCACTAATGTCATCTTAAGTTGAAACTACTTACATGGCTTAAATACTTGCTTAAAAAGTTTCCTGTCTTGGGGCTTTTCTGCATAGCAAGTGGGAGAGAATTTGGCATCAGGTAATTTGTTGAAGGTGACATGGGAGGTCCATGGGAGGTCCATGGCAGGGCCTGGAGCAGAACCCGTTTCTGCTGACTCACATTTCTCTACTTGGACGTGATTTCCCCTTCCTCATGGAGGCAAGAGCAAACTTGGCACCTCGGCGCTGCAGAGCGCTTACGCTTCCCCTTCACTGGCACATGAACGAGTCTAAATAGTGAACGCTTGACCTCCTTCCAGGGAGTGTTAATAATAAAACTTTTTTTTTACAACAACAACAACAATTGGCATAGACTTGTAGGCACTTACCCATTGCTTTGCTCTGACAGGAGGTGAAGTCTTGCTGGGAAGCAGCAACTTCTCCTCTATTTGCTGCTTTCTTTTTTGCCTTTTTCCTTTCAGCTCCTGACCTGAGCTGATCCTGGGCATTGGCACCTGAGGCCCACTTTGCACTGCAAAGGTTTGCTGCTACCACTGCGAGGTGAGGTAGATATAGGTTAAGCAGACAGACTGCTTTGTCCCACATGGCTTAAAGCTGTTCCCACAGTGAAATCGCTGTGTTGAAAATACATTTTTTTGAAGGCTTAACCGTGCTTATGTGAAGGCTTTGCTTGTATAAAATGTCATAAAAATCAAGTCTCGTATGACATTACCGTGCTAAGAAAAGAGTGGTTTCTCATGTAGATTTGGCATTTCTTGGCTGTTGTTCCTGTGTAAAAACAAAAAACAACAAAAAACCTCCATGAACAAAACTAAAACCCCAGTGTACTTTATTGAGGGAAATACTATAACTTAAAAATACCTCTGCATCTTTAAGGCTGACAGCGGCCAACCAGTTAACCTTTTTTTGTGGTTCGTGAGAAAGAAGGGGCCTCAGGTTACAATTATGTGCCTTAGTATTCCACATTGTAGTAGGTATTAACGGGTAATTGCATTTTGGACACAAAAATAAGAATGTAATTTACAGGGCTGCGTCATTTACTAATTTCTTGCTTAATGACTGTAGTCTGTGCTACTTTGACAGAAGGTACACACGCTGCTGAGCGAGCTGCTCTTCAACTGTGCCCTGGTTATCCATAAACTCTGCAAAAGCCCAGCTATGAAGAAGGATTCACTGAGGGTTTGTAAAAAGGTTGTGCGTTACCTACTACCATCCCGGATTTCTGCTGTCCATTTCAGTCTCCTGGCGATTGTTCTATAAGTTTCATTCTGTGACGAACCGAGAGCGGTGTCTCTTTTGGGGCTATTTTCCTCAACAGTTAAGCACCGAGAATGTTCCCTCTGGGTAGTCTCAGCAGTCTGTTTGGGAGCGTCACGTTGCTTCTTTGCAGGGATATAGGAAAGAAAATAGTTGCACAGCAGGAAATGTACCACATGTGGTGGTGTTATTTCAAAGGAGGCTTGAGGAAGATTGATGTGGAGCTTCACCCGCAAGGTGAAAGTAATTCCTCTTATAAAGTAAGGACAACTCCACAATAGGGTTGCTTATAAAAGAATCTGCATTCCTTCTGTGTGCATGGATGTGCTCATGCTGCTTAATTGTCGCTCAAAATTGAACTTGCCCTGCTCACATCCCCTTTCACACAAGATGTTTATTAACTCAGTTTATTAAAGGGGTAAGGCAGAAGAAAAAATATGCGCCCTATCCATTTACAGGCAAACCATTCGCGGACTGGCATACCTGCTATGGATCTCCCAGGAAGGGATCACGTCTTGAAGGAAGATCAACATGGCTAACAGAAGCTTCTAGTCTAGTCTATAGCAAATATCACACTTTTTTTTTTTTTTTCAGGATACAGCAAAAAGCATCCCAGTGTGGAGCATGCTATGGGACATCTTACGTGCCCAAAAGTTTATTGCTCTTTGTTTTTATGTGAGTTCTGCTCTATCATTCTTCAAACTATTAGACTATTTTTAAGACGTAGCACTTGACAGGGAATCTGTGTTTTTTTCCTATAAATAAATAAAATTACCTAACCATCGGGAACTTCTACCTTGATTTCACTCCCTCTGAAAATGCTTGGAAAACCACCCCCCCGACATTTGCTGTGCCTAGAATGATTAAGCGTAGAAGCCCAGTGATGTTGAAGGCCTCTGTACGTAAGAGGACTGCCTCATAAAAGAGTTTGACAGCTCATCTTAAGGACTTTGTCCTCTGTGGAGAGGTTTCTGGTTGCTCTCGGTGCTTCGTACGGCGAAGTGGCAGGATGCACCGCAGGTTTCGGAGGGGCAGACTTCTTCATCCAATGAACCAGAACTTCTGTCACCTGTGCTAGGTATGCACTGCTGTGACATGGAGCACTCCGTAGCTATCCATGCCTCACTGAGGTCTAACCCCTATGAATACCTTGGGCAAATCTCGCAAGAGCCCGTGGAAACCAGCTGAATGGGTTACCAAACCTGCATAAACCAAGCAAAGGTAATGTCGCATAAATGCGTCATGTGCTGATATTTTCCTGGGTGCCATTTAGTTCATACAATTTATAGCGATGCTTCATGTTGTGCTAGTAATTAAAAAATCACGCATTTTACAAAAATAAGTGAATCTTAGGAGACTGCAACTTCAGTGCAGTGTTTGTAGTTTGACGTATGCTGAGAGGCCGAGACATCAGGCGCATCATGGGCTTCACACAGGGTGCTGTTTAGCACAGTGCAGTTCAGCAGTGTTTCACTATCTGTTAATAAAATCTGAAGGTTACACATTGCTTTTGTGATGTTGGTGACAATTTACCACCACAAATTATTGAAAGTGATAATTCAGTGGAGTGATTCATCTACAGTGTGCTCTTGTGTTCGGGGAGGGAAAGCGTAGCTCTCGTGTTTAGCTGCTGGCACAAAATGACTAGCAATTGTCAGAAAGCATTTATTTTTCTCTCTTGACATTTCCTCCTAGCAACATGTAGTATACCCATTTCCTATAAATTATAAGACTTCTTTTTTCCTTTCCTCCTCCAATTCTTTGTGAGGCAATAGCGAAATATTAAGTACAGGGAAAAGCGCACGCAAGCATGTAGCAGGCGTATGACCCTCAAGGCCTGCAGCAAAATTCTTTCTCTGCACCCACAAGCAATGTTTTAAAGGCATTCAGATTTAATGCTCATCTGTTCTTACCAGCAGCTCTGAAGGGGATTAAAGAGCCTCCAAGAGTTTTGCAATGCAATAGCTCTTGAGAAGCTAAGAGCACACAAAAATCAAGCCTTGAAACTGAAACAAATAACGTTTCTTATACCTGAATGGTTTTAGAATTGGTGTAATTTACAGGAGAAAAATAGAAAAATGATGACAAGAATGTTAATAAATCCCACAGTATTTCTTAGCATGAAATTATATCAAAAAGTGAAGTCAGAGAAGTGTGTATGTTCATGTATGTGAGCCACGCATTCTTTAAACTTGAGTGTGCAACCGGTGCTTTCAGGAGTTGGATAACAAGAGGATGAGGCTTCACCTTACGGTCATCATTTAAAATCAGTTCCAGATATCATTATTCTTTGCTTTCTGAGGTACCAATGATATATTAGGTGCTTTTAAAAATATTCTGAACTATGAGGATGTCACAGACTAAAATCTAACCAGATAACTGAATAGGGTTTAGTGGGAAAGGGGAGGACTGGTACAGAGTTTTACATACAAGCTGAGTCATAGTGTTTAACGGCATGGCAGAACAGTCTCTGAAAAAGACTTTGCTGAAGACAGGATAGGTCAGTACACATTAGAGCTGTATGACGAGCATGCTTTGTGGTTAACTACACCAGCCCGCGCAGCGGAAATGACTCGGAGATGGATCCCATTTTGTCAAGATAAATATTTGAGGTGGGCACAGGACAAGAAGATTTTAATAAAGGTTGTAGCTGGATCCCAAATGCATCCACACATCCTTGTCAGCAATGCCACTAAAAACCGGTGCTGTCCTTCAGCAGCTTTTGCATCATGAGTACAGCGCATGCTGCTTCAGAGCGTGTCCTAGAAGCCAGAGAAACCACCTGTGTATACTGGTCCTGGCAGGAGCACTCTCCTGGCCAGTTCTGGAATGACTTTGACTGTCTGTAGGAGAACCTTCAGATACAGCAGTATCAGGAGAACTCTCCAAATCATGCTTACCTGCTTATGGCTTTACATCCTGGGCAGCTTCCAGCTACCTTGTCTGCTGTAGTAGAGACGACACTAAGTAGAAAATACTAGCATCATCATTGCAGAGGCCTTGGGTTGGTTTTCTGATTTTGAAAGTGTGCTGCTACTGTCTTTCTCAAGAGCAAATGGACTCTAGTGAGTAGAGGTTACCTGCAAGGGCATCCTGTGCTGTGTCTTATGAGCAATCCAGAATTCAATATTCCTGTCTCCCACAGTCTTGCTACAGTTCCAAAACTTTAGTTATACTCTAAGCTCTTTGGGCAGCAACTGGCACTTTACAACAGTATTGGATCTTGTAGCCTGTGATGAGTGTACAAAGAAGCAGTAAGCAAACTGCCACTGGACAGTATGCCTTGAGCATCTTCCATGCTGTGGCCCTACAAAAGTAGGTCATATGCATGAACTGTACGTTTCCAGCTCGCAGTCAGCCTTTCAGGCTCCAGTCTGGCTAGGACTAAAGCAGAAAATTATTTTGGGCACTATAGATCTTACTCATCAGCAACCTGTATAATGCAGTGCTTTAGGATGTACCAACTCTACCCAGAGAAGTGGTAGCTTCAGAGAGCAGTGGCTGTGTGCTGTCCCTGCGTGCCCTTGAAACGCAGGGGGAAGACATTCACTTTGCAAAGGCTTCGTCTGCGCTTGCCACAAGGTGTGATACAACAAGGGTTAAAGGCCAAAGCGTTTTGGAGGATGGAAATACTTACCAGATGGAATACTTGCCCTCTAGAATTTCAGCTGAAATGTAGCCCTGGGTTCTAGATGACATAGGATTGCTTAAGGAAGCTCTACTGCTTCAACAGGACAACTAGGCAAGTTCTTATATATATTTTATCCTTCATTTTAGACAACTTTCTTTTTCATCTGCAGCTCTGAATATGTTGTTTCTTTTGACAGTTTAGGCTAGGGCTAACATTTTATGGTTCCAGAAGAATCCAGGGGTATTTTTAGGCTGTTGAACAATGATTTACTACTTTACATGCTGTAAGAGGAACAAAGAACAGAAAACTCACCAGTCATACTTTAGACTTATCTCTGAAGAAGGGTCATGCAGCTGGAAGGCTTGAGGCAGGAACTAACTTCTGGTGGACAGGGTGAACCCAGCATAAAACAGGATCTGAAAACATGTCCTATGTTCATCCTAGAAATTAAAAGAAAGAGATGCAAGTTGAAAATACTGTAGTGATTATTGTGACTCTTATGATGTTTCTTTAAAACAGTATCTTGATCTAACTGTTCGGGTCTCCTAATGCTGTCTTATTTCCTTTTTTT